>LPNX011140556.1:164548-226470 GCA_001517045.1 Pseudotsuga menziesii | reverse complement strand
AAGGCCCTCCTAAACCATGTACAATAAAACGATGGGTTGTTTAGAAGGCTTTGCACATGGTTTTAAAACCATAAACCATGTGCATGGTTTTAAAACCATGTGCACATGGTTTTAAAACCATGTGCAAGGCCAAATTTTTTTATTATTTTGTTAAGTAAAAATATTACAACATCTGCGTCATATTGTCTTTTTTTCCTCACCCATATTTTTTTACGGATAATTAAATTTTTACTTTTTTATTGTTTTGTTAGGTAGGAAGATTACAACATCTCCCCCATATTAGGTTTTTTTTCTGGCAGACCTTTATTTTGGCCTATAATTTAAAAAAAAAAATTATTAATAAAAATAACGTTACGTAATGTTACAAGATCTCCCCCATACTGGGCTGTAGAGCGCCTCTTGGCGCAATGAAGCACTTATTTCTATAAAAAAAAAATATGTGTTGAAGGGTATAGCTTGGATGGTATTCTACAACATTGTTCACACATGTTATTCATATGGGTGATTTTATGTTACAACGACAACACAAACAAATCACATTTGTATAAAATTGATTTCCATGTTGTATTATCGCTTGCAGTATTGGTGATTTCCAAAGGTTTCCAAGTGTTGTTTTCCTTTCTCCTTTACTAATGTGTGCTTCATTGTTTATTAGTCCCTATTTTCAAACCAATACATCAAACAACCATTTTCTTTCACATTCTTGAGTTTCATTGCAAAACTTAATGTATGAGATATTTAACGAAATATCATTAAATATCATACTTAGTCAAATAGAGTGCTCCCTAATATTTTATGTGACCGTAGAACCTTTTGAATGATGCTTGTGTCTTAGATCACTAGTGTAAAATTATATAATATATTCCATTTAAGGGTGCTATCTCAATGGAAGAGCACCTGCCTTATAGGAAGAAGGCTAGTGGTTCGATTCCTCCTTGCCTATATATATATATATATTTCAAAACCATTAAAAAGAGATAAATGACCACTACAAAATAGAGATAAATGACCTAAAATATTACCAAAATTCGCAAATAAATAATCACTCGTGGCAAATCAGCGGTCATTGATCACACGACCAAAAATGTGGTCATATTTACTTTGGTATTCATAGCTTATATTGTGGTAATTTATTTGGTTGTATATTTGGTCATTAATTATGACAATTAATGACCAAACATACGACCAAATTAACAACCAAATATATGACCAAAATATAATATATAAATGACCAAGTTAAATATAACCACTTTTTTTGCCGCATGATCAATAACCACTAATTTTCTACCAGTGGTCTCCAAATCAAAAGTGGTCATTTATATGCATATTTTGGTCATTTATCTCTCATTTTGTACTAGTGTATTATTTTTATAATTTTTATTTATTTATTTTTATAAATGACACATGTCAGCTCCATGATGAGCACAAAAGGAGTTACACATCCCCCCTACAGGGTTGTAGAATGCGCCTCTTCGACACAATTACATTTGTTGTGGGACACCACCACTCATTGCTGGCTCTACTCATCAACCAATGTTTTCATTCAAACAATGATAAAGGTCCAACACCAAATTCAAAGGGAAATCAACCTAACTAAGATAAGAATCACATCATAATTTTCCTTGCTGGTCTAATGCAATTAAGAACATGACCATTCCATTCAAATTTTCCTTCTGAATTCAGTTAAAATTGAATTGTTGGCTATGGGTTGAAGAAAATGCTAAAATAAAGGAAATCCAACATGCCCAAGCATAGCAAGGTATGCCCAACATACATAGACAAGGATAATGTTCAGGGATAATTTTAGGGGCGAAATTTACCCCATCGGCTATTTTTAGGGGGTTTTCTCTAAAAAAAGATTTGCCATTTTGCAATTTTTAAAGCCCTGTTTCGCCCAATTTTGATGGGGTAAACTTTTTTCACCCTAAAAATCGCTAATTTATTATATAAACAATATAAAATCCTTGGAAATTAAAATATTTTTTGAAAAATATCGCCAAACATTTTTTAGTTGGTGTTTTAAGAATTGGTAAGATTCTCCAACATTTATACACTTTTAAATAAGTATGGTTCCTTAAAATCATCCCTGGTAATGTTGAGGTGAAAAGGTGATATCTCAAACAAATCTAATTGCAAGAGGACAAAAACCCATCAATGACCAACCATGCCAAGAGGTGATGAAGGTGTTGTAACTCGTGTGCTTGAGAATAGTGGAGATGACTCCAACAATATTCATACACAAGTAAAAAATCTATTGTTTAGGGACTTGAACAGTAAGAGCGTCTCCACAAGCTTTAAGAACTATAGGGATCTGATATCATTGTTAGGCTAAACATGGATATCATTTCATTAATATGAATCACATATGAATACATTGAGATATGACCCTTGGTTTCATCTTCCATTTGGTTTCTTCGACTCCATGATGCCTCTTCATATTCACCTATGACTATCCATGTGAATAGTAACAATAATACAATATAATATACCATAACCCTAAAGATTAGGTTTCCAAGAATATGTACCATGAGAACTTGGAAAAATTTATCCTATACAGTGATAGTGAGAGGTTAGTTATTTAGTAATTCCATGATGAGAGTGGAATTTGTAGGCTTAGTTTGTTTCCACTAAGTGAGAGCCACACCTATCAATTTAACTATGTAGAGAAGTAAACCTACAAACATTGTTATATATATATATATATATATATATATATATATTCTGAAACCATTAAAAAGAGATAAATGACCTAAAATATTACCAAAATACGCATATAAATGATCTCTGATGGCAAATCACCGATCATTGATCACCCGACAAAAAATGTGGTCATATTTAGTTTGGTCATTCATAGATTATCTTTTGGTCATATATTTGGTCATTAATTATGACAATTAATGACCAAACATATGACCAAATGAACAACCAAATATACGATCAAATATATGACCAAAAGCTAATCTATAAATGATCAAGTTAAATATGACCACATTTTTTGTCGCGTGATCAATAACCACTAATTTTCCACCAGTGGTCTCCAAATCAAAAGTGGTCATTTATATACATATTTTGGTCATTTATCTCTCATTTTGTACTAGTATATTATTTTTATAATATTTTATATGATGAGAACAGAAGGAGTTACACATCCCCCCCACTGGGTTGTAGAATGTGCCTCTTCGACAAAATTAAATTTATTGTGGGAAACCACCACTCATTGTTGGCGCTTCTCATCAACCAATGTTTTCATTCAAACAACAATAGAGGTCCAACACCCAATTCAAAGGGAAATCAACCTAACTAAGATAAGAATCACATTATAGTTTTCCCTGGTGATCTAATGCAATTAAGAACATGACTATTCCATTCAACTTTTCCTTCTGAATTCAATAAAAATTGAATTGTTGGCTATGTGTTGAATAAAATGCTAAAATAAAATAAATCCAACATGCCCAAACATAGAAAGGTATACCCAACATACATAGATGAAGGTAAAGTTGGGGTGAAAAGGTGATATCTCAAACAACTCTAATTGCAAGAGGACAAAAACCCATCATTGACCAACCATGCCAAGAGGTGATGAAGGTGTTACAACTCGTGTGCTTGAGAATATTGGAGATGACTCCAATAATATTCATACACAAGTAAAATATCTATTGTTGAGGGCACAATAATAGCATCTCCACAAGCCTTAAGAACTATAGGGATATGATATCATTGTTAGGCTAAGCATGGATATCATTTGATTAATATGAATCACATATGAATACATTGAGATATGAACCTTGGTTTCATCTTCCATTTGGTCTCTTCGACTCCATGATGACTCTTCCTATTCACCTATGACTATCCATGTGAATAGTAATAATAATACGATATAATATACCATAACCCTAAAGATTAGGTTTCCAAGAATATGTACCATGAGAACTTGGAAAAAAATCTCCTATGTAGTGATAGTGAGAGCTTAGTTATCTAGTTCCATGATGTGAGTGGAATCTGTAGGCTTAGTTTGTTTCCACTAGGTGAGAGCCACACCTATCAATCTGACTGTGTAGAGAAGTAAACCTACAAACGTTGTTATCAAGAACACACACACACACATTTGAAACCATTAAAAAGAGATAAATGACAACTACAAAATAGATATAATTGACCTAAAATATTACCAAAATCCACATATAATTGATCATCGGTGGCAAATCAGTGCTCATTGATCATGCGACCAAAAATACGGTCATATTTAGTTTGGTCATTCATAGCTTATCTTGTGGTCATATATTTGGTAATCAATTATGACAATTAATGACCAAATTAACAACCAAATATAAGATCAAATATATAACCAAAAGATAACATATAAATGACCAAGTTAAATATGACCACTTTTTTTGTCGCGTGATCAATAACCACTAATTTTCCACCAGTGGTCTCCATATCAAAAGTGATCATTTATATGCATATTTTGGTCATTTATCTCTCATTGTGTACTAGTGTATTATTTTTATAATATTCTATTATTTTTTATAAAGGACACATGTCATCTCCATGATGAGCACAGGGTAATTTTTAGGAGCGAAATTTCGCCAATTAGCTATTTTTGGGGTTTTTTTCAAATAATAAATTCGTTATTTGGTCATTTTTAGTGTCTAATATCGCCTATATTTACATGAAATACGGTTTTTTATCATAATACTCGCCAAAATTTACACATTTTAGTGTTAATTTTATGTTTCATATTTAATATCCGCCTACCTATCTATAAACATGTTTTTTTCAATCCAAAACAATCGCCTAGAATAATATACTTAAGTATAATATCAAAATCCTTAAAAATTACCCTAGTGAGCATAGAAGGAGTTACACATCCTCCCTACTGGGTTGTAGAATGCGCCTCTTCAACACAATTAAATTTGTTGTCGGACACCACCACTCATTGTTGGAGCTTCTCATCAACCAATGTTTTCATTCAAAAAATAATAGAGGTCCAACACTCAATTCAAAGGGAAATCAACCTAACTAAGATAAGAATTACATCATAGTTTTCCCTGGTGATCTAATGCAATTAAGAACATGACCATTCCATTCAACTTTTCCTTTTGAATTCAGTAAAAAATGAATTGTTGGCTATGGGTTGAAGAAAATGTTAATATAAAGGAATTCCAACATGCCCAAACATAGAAAGGTATGCCCAACATACATAGATGAGGGTAATGTTGGGGTGAAAAGATGATATCTCAAACAACTCTAATTGCAAGAGGACAAAAACCCATCATTGACCAACCATTCCAAGAGGTGATGGAAGTGTTGGAACTCGTGTGCTTGAGAATATTGGAGATGAATCCAACAATATTCATACACAAGTAAAATAGATATATCGTTGAGGGACTTGCACAATAATAGTGTCTCCACAAGCCTTAAGAACTATAGGGATCTGATAACATGAATAACATATGAATACATTGAGATATGACCCTTGGTTTCATCTTCCATTTGGTCTCTTTGACTCCATTATGACTCTTCCTATTCACCTATGACTATCCATGTGAATAGTAATAATAATACGATATAATATACCATAACCCTAAAGATTAGGTTTCCAAGAATATGTACCATGAGAACTTGGAAAAAATTCTCATATGTAGTGATATTGAGAGCTTAGTTATTTAGTTCCATGATGAGAGTGGAATCTGTAGGCTTAGTTTGTTTCCACTAGGTGAGAGCCACACCTATCAATTTGACTGTGTAGACAAGTAAGCCTACAAACGTTGTTATCAAGAATACAAATCTTCACCATCCATGGTGCCATCGTAGGTGAGAAAAATAATGCTAGCATCTAGTTGGAAATGATGATGCATTTAGGAAAGGGATTTTTGTAGAACCTTCATCATTTCTTGGAACACTTGTCCCTACTGTTGGAAGAACTAATTCCAATTGTCCATCAAGTTTTCCCAATCTATTTTTGGAGTTTGGTCAAGAAAGAGATCTCTCTATGGTGCCAATTCTCTACCAAGACGATATTCAATGGAACCTTGACATAAAACAAAAGCATGTTGACCTGGAGAGGAAGATAAATGTTGCTAGAAATTCTTAGAAGTGGTGGAACTCTGATACCAAAATCCACTAATTAGTGAAATCCTAGAGGCTGTGGAGGTTCTAAAACCTTAGCACCCCATGTTGAGGTGGAGTGCGCACAATAAGGGTCCAATGCACTCACATGGAAAAATATTTTTGAGATCTATTGTGGATAATAGAGATCCAATGCATCATTTGATATGGTCGTGGACAATTAAATAGAAAATAACATAGAAAATAAGAGGAGAAAAGTTGCAGAAAATATGAAAGAAAGAATTGTGGTGTGTGTGTTTTTGTATAATATTAAATTATTTGTCAATTGGGTCTAGTTTGGGTGGTTGGAAGGAATGATTGTTACGCTCCCCACCCATGATAAATTTCCTCAATTGACATGTTGAGTTCTTAAAGTTTATATTGTTGTATTGGCCTTGAGCTCTGAAGAAACTAATTTACCTTGAGTACCATCCTCAAAATGAGGGAAAGTTCCAAATGAGTTTTTTCTATATGTATTTTGCATTAAATAATAATAATAATATTAATAAATATAATACTAAATTACCCAATATTTTGTTTTGAACCTTATGCAAACAAAAAATTAATCCTTTATCCAATCTACCATTATACTAATAGAAGAAGTGCTACCTTTATACATAATTATTAACATAAATATCAAAGAATATTAAAAAAATTCAACAATCGATAAAATATGAAGAGAGAGAAAGCACATCCTCGTCAACAGAAAAAGCTCGCCATAAAAATGTGAAACATTTACCAATTCGACATATTATTCAAAATGGTTTTGAAACCATATGTTAATTCTATATATAATCAATTCATAGTGAACATAAACATTTTTTGTTCTACAAACTTGAGGTTGTACCTCTACTAAGATAAATGCTTTCCCCATTATAACCGTTGAAATTCATTGTATCCTTGTGTTTGATTCATCGTTGACCACATATTAGTTCACACCTATTATTTTTCCTAAGTTTTTTCAATTTTAACCAAACCTATGGATATCCACAATTTTATGTATTACCACTATCCAAAATTTTCCAATACTCTGATTTGTTTATGTTCCATGAGATTGGTTGAGAGATTTGGGGTCTTATTGTGGAGCTGACAACGAGCTTCTTGCTATTTGAAAAAATATCTAATGCAAACATTCAAAAGCTTGACATCTACATTAATTAATTAATGTTATCTAGGGACAACCACCTTCACTTCCAACTATTCTCACATGTTTCCACCACCTTCATGGCCAATACCTTTAGCACCAACTAGAAAATACCCACACCACCAACTACAAATTCCCCACAAATATATTGGTTCAATTGTTGTTATGAAAACCCTGGAAAACCAAAAACTGATATATGGCTAGCCATACTCATCATCCTATGTCAAGGCATAAAATCCATTCTCATATCTACACTATTTGTGGAGAAAAGGGAATTCATGGTAGCCATAGGGACATGGCATCATTTTTATCCAAAATAACATCAAAACATCTAGAGGATAGTCTGAGAATGATTTGCAAAACCAAGCAATATTTCCATTCCAATTTTATTGTGTTCATTGTCCTCGCATGATTTTTGAATGAGTAATAAATTAACAATTCCAATGCAATTAAATCATGTCTACTTTTTATTCAATTAATCACTCATAAAATTGTTATGAGCATGGAATTAGAACAACAAGAAATTTTAGGAGCCTTTGAAGAACTCTTTCAATCCATAGAAAACCATTTTTCAGGAGATGCTCCCGAAATAGAAAATGGAAATTGCAAATATGAATATGCATATTCTAATTCTACCTATATGTGTGTTGTTATTGATAATGATGAGCTACATGATACTTAACTGAAATTATTATTTCCTCTAACATAATAAAATAGTAACCAATGAAATCCTTTTCATAGGCACGTTCAACACTTTACATGGGCCATTTCTCTATATGAAATAAAACCATATTTCCATGGCCCTTTAACTATATGCTTCACTGCAAATTACTAGATTGATAGTTTTGCAAACGATGTAAGCCATTCAAAACATCAATGTGATATTGGTACACAGGTGAATCATAATTTTCTCAACCTAGATGACAAGAAAATAGGCATCCCTATGCAAATTGACAACATAAGAAACTACAAGAAACCAAAAATAATCTAGTAGAAGTGTAGGTTCGAAGAAACTTATGAGAAAACTGAGAAATAAGGCATACATAATGACCATTGAATGTGTATGTCTCACATTCAACTAGTGTTATCCCCACACCTCTCCTCACTCTAGCCACATCCTCCTTAACCACTTCTTTAACCTTCAACACACCCATGTCATCAACATGCACACCTGACATCCCAAATGCAGGCCCTTTTTGCCAAATATCTGGAACTCAAGTTGCCCTAAAGTGGGACACTCTAATAGCCCATATATTGTTCTCAACAACAACAAATAATTGGAATCTTCCAAAGGGAATCCATGTTCAAGAATTCAAAGGATTGTCCATTATTGCATGTCACGTCTATAAAGAATGCAACTATAACTACATCAGCCTTGTCATGCTTTAACACTTCTTACTTATATTTTCTACTGATGGAAGCTCCCGAGGAAACAATAATTCATTTTTCAATGAGAGAAAAACCCCCCTATCACATCATGCTCTTGAGAAAATATATGCATGGAGGCTTGTTTCCCTTTGTGGCAGTCAGTAGTCTTTCCAAATAACTCACTCATCATAGCTCGGGTAGGAACTCCCTTGCGAAGTGAATGCACATGATCTTTGTAAGTACTATAGACATAATCATGAGCCTTGAAAATCTTAATAAACCTAATTGAAAAAACTTCCTACCCATTATAGAGATGAACAAACCCAAACATATTCCCCTTGTAATGCATCTAGGTACACAAGTATTTGAATGGTCTGTTAAGAACCATATCTTCATATAATACCAAACCCTCCTCCCATGTGACCAATTGGAGTCAACCATAGAATGAAAAACTCAAAAACCCACCATTTTTCATCGCTTTTTGGATCAGTATCCTATTGGCCCAACAACAAATTATCAATCGTCCAATATGGCTATGGTTTGGATGTATGGGAACTACCACTATGAGTTTGATGATATGAGCATACGTTAAATAGGAGCACTATGAGTTCTATAGTCTTACTCATTTTAATGTGATTGTTATATGTAATATATGATGCTTATATTTTTGGCATCGGTTTTATTGGTTCCACCACAAATCGTCCAAGATTTATGGCACAACTAAACAAACATTGCTTTATTGTACAGTTTTTGGTTTTTCCATTGCCCATTATAATCAAATTTTAATAGCATTAGACTTCAAACAATTGCTACATATCTAAGTCGACTCTGTAAAATGATGAAAACAAAGGATTGATGCACGAGTCCATTCTTGGCCAAGTGACCTGTTTATATGCATAAAACTATGGGACACATGGAGATGAATCAAAAGAAATTGATAGAAATATTTATAGCCTCATTTTGGATGGAGAAAGAACTATAAATCTGTTCATAAACATTTTTTATTTTGTTGTATTTTTAATAACGATCAGTGATATAAATTGTTCGTTCATTTTGATATGGTTTGAAAGTCAGGACAGGTGGTGAAAGAGAGCTAAGCACAAGTGATGCGATGGGAGGATGAGTTTCCCTATGAGTCTTTTATAGTTAGCCACTTTGTTTTTATCAAAACCACATATGAACACCATTAAATCCAAATCAATAGGAGGTAAATCAATGGACATAAGCATACATGTTTAACAAAATTTAGTAGAGTTTTTGAGACAATTTTGCATAGGAGTTAAAACTAGTAAAAAATAGAAAATATAACCAAACATGAGCAAATTTTATTTGCATTTATAGCTTGTTATGGTGGCAGCTATAACTTTTTCTTATCAATTGATTGTATGGTTGTCGAATTAGAATGGAGTAAAAAACTTAGATATGGACAATAGTGTTATGTACAACAAAATATTTATATTTTGTTGTATGCATGATTTGATTTTCTCATAATCAAAATTTCTGAGTGTTTGAAAATTTTGGAAGATAAAATTTATGAAGGATAATAAATATTATAGAATTTCAAAAGAAAATATTACATTTTCAACGACTTATTAACATATTTTACTTCCAAATCTTGTTTGAATAAGCATTCTACTTTCCATATTATATAAGGGTAGGTGTGAATCATAAGCAAGATTTTGGATTTGGATCCCATTACTTAGTTTTGGCATCTAAAGACTAAAATCATTTATATTCTCATGGGATCCTATTCATTCCCTTCCATAACATTAAATCCATTGTGTAACTCATAACAAGATAATTCTACCACAATTCTAGTGTATGCATAATTTAAGTGTCACTTAAGGAGAAGCTTCCACACCTTGGCCTTTTCAAATATCACCATTTGAATCCATGTGTTCAAGTCCCACACTTGTCATAATGTTGTTTCTTTCGTTATATTTGCCTTAGGTCTTGCATATCAAACATCAAAACAATTAATCATGTGAATATGGGTGTTAGCACTCAGAATATACCCTTGGTTGTGAGAAGATAATCCCAAGGTAACCACAAAACCAATCTTTAGGAGGAAAGTTGGATTCTTTCCTACCAGAGAGGGATCTCTCAATAGATAAACACAAGGCCGGATATATTTGAAAAGAAACAAGTTTTAATGATAATAATTGTTGAAACAAGTGATCATTGGGCATGGAATCTAATATGAAAAATAATTAATGGCAGTGCTTCGCAATGGAATTCTTAATAGAGGCATGAAAGTCACTCTTTTATAGTCAAATTGTTGATTGTTTGGTGATGAGAAAGAATAAGAAAGAGTCCATTAACATGGGAATCAAAAGATGAATCCAGTGTCAACTTTAGACGAAAAACTGGTGAATTCTTGAAATTAAAGAACCATAGCATACACATATGAATTATGATTCAATATACACTTATTCAACCATGAAAATATAACAAAATGGAAAGGATAAACAAGAAACACATTCACATAAAGGAAAGATAGTACATACTGTCAAATGAATAACACAAGAATCTCTGGTAGAAAACCTGCTTGGCTCTGCAATCTTTTTATTAATCTTGAAGCTCTTTCTTACAAAATATGTTCTTTCTCACGGGTTCAACCCTCATTACATTTCAAAATGGTGCTTAAATGCATTAAAACTGCTCCTTGAGTTGCTAACTACCTACATGCTAAAAATAGGCATTTATCACTGCCTTATTACATCTGTCACTTGAATCCTAACAAACTAATCCTTAAAAATCTATTACATTATTCAAAACAAAACTTGTCTTCAAATTGGCTCAAACCTTACAATGAAATTTTCACTGATGTAGTTTATATTTTGTCCTCCCAAAATTTTCTATTGTTTTCCATTGGTCTATAGATGGCAGCTCCAGATTTTCCATTTCTTTTGCTAACACTCTTAATTCCACATGATCTACGTATGAGGTAGGTGGCAACTGAGTACAAATTGTCTTGAATGTATTAATTAACTCAAAATCCACGGCTAGCTTGTCAATTATAATTTTTCCTAACAAAGATTGGGTCATGTCTTCAAATTTTCTGTGATCCAATCTAGATCTAACCAATAATGTTTGGTACTGTATCTAGGACAAAAGTTTGCCATCTTCTCCCCAAAAGGAAGGAAAACCTTTCTAAAAAAAGAGACACAAATAAGCAGTCAAAAATATTTATCCGATGTTACATTATATCAATCTTGGCTTGAACTGTCTCAATATGTTGATGTTTTCCTACCACCTTTCTAGCCCAAGTGATCACTATAATCCTAGCCTTAATGCCCATTGTCCGTAAATATTCTTTAAACAGAATATTTAAGAAATTTATTGTGTTTTTGGTTGTGTCCACTGGATTTTAATTCAAGGCTTACTTTACAGCTGTACAAATTTTTTTAGCTGCATTTATTACCATATCTTTCTCCTGAATATAGTTTAAATATGCCCTGATTTTAATAGCTTCTGAAATTATCATATCCCAGATGAAATTTTTGGATCCCTGCACTAGTAACTGTCCAGATAGCTGATTTACCAACTTCTCATTCTTATCCAGCAACTCTTTATTTTTTTTTCCAATGCTTTCCTCTCTTCTTCCTTCTTCATGACTGCATCAGCTAAATTCTAATTTTGACTTTTAAACCAATTATTTCTATGTCTCTTAAACTCACCTTTGACATGGCCTATACAATAGATTTAGTATTTGTTTATGCAGTAGGATGTGCTATTTGTACTTGTTCTTTCTTGTTTTTGTCTTCTTTCTCCTTTTCCAAAATCAACTTACTTTCATTCATAACATCTATCTTTGCAATTAAGAAACCTCTTTCTTTTTCCTATTGATTTTTCTCTTCAGTAAGCTTCAATAAATTTTCCTTACTGTCATTCAAATCCTAGGTTAGCAATTCTTTCTCTTTTTCTACTACTATTAATCCTGAATCCTGAATTAACTGGGTTGCAGAGATCTTCAACTTCTTCTTTAACAACTGGATGGTGTTTTCTTTCTCAGCTGGAATATTTTGTGGTACCTTTCCTTTATTTGCTTCACCATCTATGGTCAACAAATCTCCCTGAAGCTTCTTTATTTTGTTGTTGGTGCACTTTGTTTTCCACCTTTTCATGTTTTAGTTGATTTTCTATTTTGGACAATGTGGATTGCAACTTGGATACTTTTTTAGTAGCTTTCATCAAGTCACTATAAATGAATTCCCTAGTCTGTTTATGCAAGTGAATCATATCAGGAACTGGAATGGCCTTCAAGTTCAACCTCATCTCAGCTATTTTGTTCATGGTAGAAACTGTTAAATTTAAAGTATTTCTGGTATGATCTTTAACAATGACCAATGAAACCTATTTGATTTATATATTCCTGACTTATGAGTATAGTTTCAAGGATTCTTTTGAAGAGATATCCTTGTCTTTCTTATACTTTTTATACAAGTTAGTTTTGAGTCTGAATTTATCACATGATGCTTCTTGTACCTATGAAAACTCATATTATTGTATTTCAAAGGCTGGACCTCTGACCTTTTCTTTCTTTTTCTTAATTCCAACTTCATCTACCTTTACTAATTATCCTTCAGATTCAATCCTTTGTCTTTTATATGTTTCTGAATTTTCTTATTCTTCTGTCTCCATGGCGTCTGAATGAGTTCTTTTACCTGTCATTTCTACTTTTCTTGGGGTGGGAATTATTATTGTTGTTGATTTCATTATAGCCAATGGATTTTCCTATAAATCCTATGCATCCTTCATATGTGTTTGATACTCCATCCAATTATCTTTTTCATCTAATCCTTCCACTACCTGATGCTCAAATTCCTTGTTCTTGTTCAACTGCTTCCTTTGTGAAATAATATGGTGTGAGTCATAATTGATTGAGGTATCTTTCTTATAATTCATCTCTTGTAGAAAACCTTCAACTACAGGAAGTCCAACTTTATACTTTATAATGAATGTCCCAACTACCCATGGAAACTTAATCTCATAACCCTTCTTAAACTGATAAAATGCTCATTCTCCAAAATTAGCTTCTGTCTTATAATTTCCAGGGAAGAAATTCTAGGGGCCAGGAATGCTGGTAAGATATATGGTTCATGGGAAAAACCATACACCTTGATTATAGTATGCTCTTCTAATAGAAACCAGTCCCCTATCCTTCTATCGGGAGCAAAATGTAAAGCCTCCTGCATCTCTGGAAACACTCTAGGCAATTTATTATGAAAGAATACTTATATACACTTCTACCATCAAAAGGTTCATATAGTTGAAAAAAATATTACTGATTTCTGTAGTAGGTACCATCTCTTGAAGTTGCATGTTTTCCTCATTGAAAAATAGAAACATTCTCATCAAGTATGAGTAGAACCTAAAATGTCTAGTAGTGTGGAAATTCATTAACTGATAATGGATGATCGCAGCTAGGAATTCATCGTATTTAAGGCATGGGGATTGATGGGACTGTGACTCCAACTGACTCATATTATTTTGAACAATAGACTCATTAACATATCAGGGACAAATCTATCTGTATCTAAACCTAAAAATTGACTCAACATTGAAATGACTAGGTTGGACTCTTCATTGAACAAGTTGATATCCAAGGGAAAAGGTTGGTTTGCAAGGGATACATCAGTACTAAAGAATTTAGAGAAAAAGGTTGCTTTTCTTCAATTGCAGCATGCCTAAATAATTGAAATAGGTCTTCTTCCACAAACTCTTCTCAGCTCAGGATGAATGAGGGTGGGATTGCAACAGAATCTCGGACAACAAGGGCATCTATAGGGAAAAGGATTTTGGTCTTACCAGCATCCATTATTACTCTCTCATAGGAAGAGTAATTTGTCACACACCAGTCGATAAAATATGGGAAATTCAGGGTTTGGTCAGGGAGGAAATAGTAGAAATGGGAATGGAAGACACCATGCAGGTCAGTGCCTTGGTCTTTGAAGGCTTATAAATTGGTTTTCAGATGGTGGATTGGGCCAAAGGACATAATAGTGTCAAAAAAATTTCCATCTCTATCTTCAAAAACCTCCTCTAGTTTTTGAAACTCTAAGGCTTGTGTCTCAACTTCACCTCCACTATCCATTTTCAATTATTATTAAGCAGGTGAAAAAGTGTCCTACCTGGAAGATATACGGATGGAAAGATAGTTTTTTGACTTGGCTTTGTCCATGTGGAGATGCTTTATTCTTCCAATGCACACAATGACAAATAACCTTTAAACAAGTGTTCCACCCTTTTATAATATTCTCAAAATGGTGGTTTCAGAATCAAGAGAAATGGTTTTCTCCTGCCATTTTCTTCTAGCGGAACTCTCCTTTGTTTTCCATGTGGAAGGTGGTATTTTTTCCGGTGGTGGAATGTTTTTTAACCTCCGTGCACACTCTGAGAGCAGAGATCCTTCTACCCATAGATCTAATCCATCTTTCACCTAGACCGTTGATCTTAATTTCCCTTTAAATTTAACTTTTTGCATTCTGTTGCATAATACCCTGCTTATCTATCATGCATTTCCCATAGTGGATCATCTATCCATCATGGATTTACTTAATCTTCATCACACATCATTGATTCCATTCATTTTTTAACCACCACCTTTATTTTCTGTTGTCCACTGATTTTTAATTTAGTGCACAGCTTCCTTTGGTCGATCACTTAATAGTCGTCGATCTCATCCACCTGTTATTCTCACAATCGATCAAAGTTGGTCTTTAATCATTCAACTAATCTTCAATTTATCATTAAACACGCAATTTGTCCTAGCGGATCCCATCTTCGACATTGATCTTATGCATATTTCATCCTCACCGTTGGTTTAGGTTACCTTTTAAGCTTTCCACCAACTTCTAATCCATCTTTTACCATGCATATTCTCACAGCAGATTTCATATCTGCTATTGATCTCATTTGCTCTTTTTCCTCCACTGTAGATCTAAAGAGTCTATTAATCCTTTCCGTCGATCACCAATTTTACTTTTGCTTTGCAACTTTGGATAGCGAATCTATTTCTCACCGTAGATCTTTTCTGCCCAAAGATATTAATCGTCGAAGTTTTAAAACATTTACCATGAGAGCCTTTCATTCCTTTAGTCTCCATTGTATCATCCACGGTCATATTAGCAAGGTTTCAAAATCTTTATTCCTTCATTTGAACTTACTCCTTTCACCTGCATGCTAAATTGGTGCTAACAATGGGTATAAATTGTAACGGAACTGTAAACTTCTATAAATATTAACTAAGATGTGTGGCTCAATGACAATTTTGAACAAAAAAGCATTAGACATCGACTGAACCCAAGGAATTGAGGTTATCTCTCTTTCTTCGTGTTCACAAATTCTATCTCTCTTTAAAAATATATAACATGTTGATTCATAGTTAATTTGTTATATTGGTAATGTCTTCCTACCATAACTAATGATATGGTTATATCATTTACTATATAATATTTAATTATTATTTGAGTACATCCATTGGCTTCTTGACCACTTAGGATACAATTCACGGCATCCTCATTATTGGAATATATACTTAATAGGAAAAAAAACATAATTAGTTAGAGTATAAATTTTTCAACAATCCACCAATCTTGCATAGGTTTGGTCAAGCTCATTGTAAAATAATGCATAGTTTTTCTTTGTTTCACACAAAAGTAAGTGAATGATTTTGTTTGAGATACAAATTTATATTATGCTTAATGAAAATTTCTAACTTGTGTATTCTTAATTAAATTTAGATATGAGCCTACACAAAATTAACCTTCATGGCATCTAATGGAGAGACTGCGGTGAGAGGAGTTAATGTCGACGTTTCGATCCATGTGTGGCTCATCTTTAGGACAATACCGGTTTCTGGGGAGTTGTTCATCTTCCATAGGGGCATTAATACAGAAGCAACCCACTTGAGATGTGCCGACTAGGTTCATTTGGTTTGTAGGTAGTTTTTAGGGTTTTAATTTTAATTTTAATTATATTACAATTACTATGTCACGTCCCCATCCCTCTACTCGACGGAGAGGATGCGACTAACATAGCTGCTAGCTATACCAAGAATTTTAGCCCCATGAACATAAGATAAAATGAAATGAAATAAAAGCATACATAGATGCATAAATGATTATCAAACAGCGGAAGCAATTTCATTCATTCACAACATTTAACATGTTCATATTGAGTTATAAGACAAACACAGTTGTAAGGATTTAAACACAAGAGATACTTATCTTAGAAGAATCTTGTCCCACAACCAGCTATGTCGCTGCAACGTTCCACCCAACCATAGGCCAGTGTACTCATCAATCTCTCAACAACACTGCCACCCTCGAGATGGGCATGATTTCCACAAGGAATAAGGGAACACTAGCAAGCTCACACATAGCCAAGGATACACAAAACTCAGCCAATCCAACACAGTTGGGTTTATCAGGCTATAAGGGAGTTGGAAAGGCTGATTGCTAAGCTAGTGAGCTAAACCAAAGAGCTATGGACACCTGCACCAGATCTATCCTGACTTCTAAACATCAACACACCCAACACAAGGAAGCATCCCCTTCTCTGCTACACAGTCCCTCGGGCTATGCCTTCCCTTCCAGTGCTATTCAGGGTGTGCAAAGAAGAAAGCTAGATCTCTAGCTCTGTCTGTGAGGTTTCCTTCTTCCACTACGTTTATCAAGCTATCTCAGACCCCATTTCCACTCCAAAAATAGTTCAAAATCAAGACAGCAGGACATACACAGCAATTGCCAGATATGGGATTGAAGAAAAATGTTTTTCAACCAAAAACATAAACGACAATGGGTAAAACAACCCCCTTAACAACAATTTGATTCCCAGATTCGTTTATGGCCCTAACATGGCCAAAACAAACTCAATCAACACCCAAAATATGTGGCTTGGTCCCCCCCATTGGTTGTGCAACACTGAAACATGAAATTCCACAATCGTGGAGATGTGGAAACAACACAAAGATGCGCAAAAGAGATCCCAGCCACTAACTCTTAGAAAAACCACTTCCTAGCCCCGGGAAAGATGAAGAACACAGCAGAGAATGTGAATGGTCAATGCCAGGATCTCCAAAATTGTGAGAAAGACAACTCAATCCGTGGAATTTACAAAAACGACCTCCCATCCATGGGAAAATGAAGCCAACAACCAAAAACGTGGAATGAAATTATCCAGGTGGATCATCTCAAAGACGATAGAAGTTAAAGTCTTCAAAAAAAAAGGGAAATATATGCTTACAAACTGAAAGAGCTCGTCACCATCTTTCCAGCGATGCTTGTTTCGTGAAAAAAGGCCTCCGGATGCAAAAGATATTCAAGTTTAAAGTTTCTTCAAAGATGGTTAACATGGTAAAAGGAATTATACCAGCCTAGATCCAAATCCTAGGCTCTATCAAGCGCCGAGAGGGATCAAATCTCCCGAGATGCAAACCTCTTATCAGGTATTGCACTCAATTAACAATCTCTGAAGTAGATAACATGATAATCAATCAAAATAATAAACTACTGATCAAATCCACTCAGAGAAATTCGCCTAGATCCAAATCCATGCGAATGTCCAAGGAGACCGAGTAGTTGTGTGTAGTAATGGAAACCACGTCGAGACTTAGTGAAGCGATCAAAGAAGGGATCACGGGTTCGAAGTCCATGGCTTTTGCATCGTTAAATGGACCCATGGAAGGTGTCATGACATAGGAGCTCATGACAAGTAGCATGAATTGGATTCGCTCCTGACAAATAGCATGACTTGGGATCCCACCAAGGTGTAGCATGACTTAGAAGACGAACTAGGAGTAGTTCAGAAAGAGAAGTTCAAAAATATTCCAATTATCGTGGGTATCTCTCCAAACAAAGAGAAGTTATCAAAAGAGAATAAACACCTTGAATCTATAATTAGTAGTGCTGAATGAATCTATTATGCTCATATCCAATGCTCTCTCCCATTCAATCATCATAACTTCGATAAGATTCCTGTCAGGTACTTTTCTTGGACCCCAAGGTGATTCTATCCAGAGGAGGCACATCGTCATGAGAATCCCACCAGGTTATCAATGGCGGCCTCTGTTCCTGCACTAAATCCTGCGGAGTCTCCTTCTTCAAAGTTGTTTCTTTCTTAGTAATACGTTCTCCTTCTAAGTGAATAGAGTAATGATCATGTCTATATTTTCTAATTCGATAATGCATTTAAGTCAGGAATCTCTTGTGAAACAGGTAGTCACCATGGCCATCTATTAAACGTCCCACTCTAGTGCATGCATCATAAACATCATAAAAATCAGAGAGTTTCTCGTAATGTTGCAAAATTCGTTCATAAATATAGACGAAGCATAGAGCTTTATCGCTTGGAATGTCATAGAAGGAATAATCTAGCAGTTTTCTTGTACAATAATGGATGGCTGTATAGATATTTGGACATTCTTTCACAAGTAAATCAAGGGCATAGTGAACGAGAGAGTTCACTGCGATGGGGCAACAGAGGAGTAGATGCACGGATCACAAATATTCCAAAAGCTCAGCAATTTCGAGAGGAATTTTAGAATCTCAAAACAGATAATAAATTCCTTGGGTTGTTCTTTGCAGAATGATCGCTGCAATTTTAGAATCTCAGCTAACAACTAACACAGATAGCAGTTGATGGATGGGTAAGCGCTGGTAAATTCACAATCTCAAAAGATATAATTTTCAGTTATATTATAAAAAAAAGCCATTGTCAATACATTTGCATTCGATTATAGCATGCCAAAAATATTTAAAAACCCATGTTTGACAAAATCTACATTATAATTAAGAAAATATTTATAGACTACATTTACATGAGGAAACTTCATAATCAGAAATCAATAGAAGTAAATATTTATAGCTGACATTTACATGAGGAAGGTTACAACGTTAGATCATCTACTTCATAATCGGAAATCAATCGGAAATAAATATTTATAGCTGACATTTATATGAGGAACATTACATAACATTACAACATCACATTATGTTTGCCGCCGAGATAAATCAAACAAAATACCTTGTGTTATGGAGAGGTCCGCGGGATTGAACCCACGACATCCTCCACTTCTGCTAGGACTCTAACCAACGCACTACATTGGTGGTTCGTGATAAGGAATGGCACAATATGACTTTAACCTTGCCTGGAGATTGCGCTACCCCCGAAACCACCATTTTGGCTTATAAAAGCCATGAATTTTCCAGCGACGGGGACAAAGTTTTGGTTGCAGGGGCAAGCATAGATTCCGTGGAAAAAGTTTGCAGGTACAGGCACGCTTACCAAGGTGGTATTGCACGCAAACTGAGGTCATTTTTACTCTCTACACGCATCTTGAGGAAAGTCTGCATGCATCCCGAGGCAGTTTTAGTTTGCATGCAGTTCTAGGCTGTATGCACTGTACGAATCAGAGACAGTTTTGGAGGTTGTGCCAAAGTTGGCATCTTGAGGTCTGGCTCAGAACTATATCGAGTTTATACTCAAAAGACTCGGACAAGGATTCCAAATCCAGCTTCATTTTTTGCATCCAGACATTATGACGAAAAAGTACTCACAGAACCTGTCAGCTATATTGAAGCATATCCATGTTTATACTTCAAAGAATCAAAATTTCATTCTGAAGCTGCTATTGAAGTATGTTTATGTGTCTGAGTGACAAAACTCAGAGGTGTTATTGAGAACACACATTTTGTAAGCGGTTGAAGGTTTTATCTATCAGCCTTCCCATTTGGAAGTGGCCCGGAGATGTAGCCAAAGGATCTGGTGAACTCCATTATCAGCTTTGTGTTATGTTTCTGGTTTGCATCTCTCTGTTATATGTTTATGTGTTGATGGGTGCTATTTAAATATAATTTTAAAGATTATTTGAGAGTAATTAACATTTTAAACTTCATATGCAAATAATGGTTACAAAGATCCTGAAATAAATTTCAGATCAAGTAGTATCAGAGCGAGTTTAACTATTGCATTTTGAAGTTTTTATGTTAACAAGATCCAGGTTTCAGCGTTGTGAAGAAGAGCTTGAAACATTTGATCCAGAAATTGGCTCAAGAAGAAGAAAGAAAATGGCAAGTGAAGACTACCGAGAAGAAGATGAGAAGGACTTTTGCAAAGCTTTCTATCAGATGGCAGATAGAGTTGAAAAGTTGTTTGCAGATTATCAAAAGACATTGGAAAAAGAATAGAGGAAAGAAGGAGAAAGCAAAGGATAATGCTTCAGGAAAAGGAGAAGACCCTTCTGAACCTTCTTCTCCATCTTCTTCCTCTTCTGAAAGTTCCAGTACTGCTTCTTCAAATCCAAAGAAACAACCTGAGAATGCTAAGTTTGATTTACCTTATTTGAAACTTGATATTAAGTTTGAATTGCCTACATATAATGGTGAACTTAATGCTGAAAAACTAGATGATTGGATCAAGAAGATTGAGGTGTATTGCAGGATTCAAATTCTTGTGGATGATCAAATCAAAATCCAGTTAGCTACTTTCCGTCTTAAAGGCACCACACTCATCTGGTGGGAGAGTAAGACACAGGAAGACCTCCTTACAAAAGGTAAAATTATCTCTTCCTGGTATGAGTTTACTTCAACTTTAAAGAAACAATTTTATCCATTAGACTACATCCAACAAGCCATGATGGATTGGTAAAACTTAAAGCAAGGTAAAGGTCAGAATGTACAAGAGTACACTCAGGAATTCAGAAAGAGAGCTTTGATTTTGGGTATACCTCTTTACACTCAAGAAACTCTTCTTAATTTTATAGGAGGATTGCATAGTCATTTACGTCATATGATATTGATGTTTAAACTGACTAACCTGGACGAGGTATGTGTGCAAGCTACGCACATTGAGTCAAAAGAGAAGGGTGTTCAAGATTTTTCTTCAGTTGTATCCAGTCAGTGAAAAGAAGGAAAGGCAAAAGGGAAAGGTAAGCATGCAGCGACCATGAAGAAAGGGGATACGAAGATTTCAAGTTCGCATTGTCAGAGAGATGGACATGATGCAAAACACTGTTGGAAGCTACATCCATAATTGAAACCGAAGTGGTTTAAGGATAAAAAAGGGAAGCAAAAGGCTACGATGATTGTTGAGGACCTTGGATCAGATTCTGAGGATGAAACAAAGATATTAATCGTAGGCATGAAATGTAAAACTATTATTGGTAATGATTCTAACATTGGTTCTTCATGTGCTTCTACATCTAAAGATCGAGATGGTTCTAAAGACAGAAAAAGAAATGCACTATTTCATATAAGGGTAATCACTAAAAAAACCAAAATCGACACACTCATAGATAGTGGATTTGTTGAGGCCTGGAAAATCGCAGGTAACAACAGTTAAGGATTCTCCCCAATAAATGTTCCCAACTAGTTCACTACTATTTGGTATGGGGAATCTGTCCAGTTTATGGTCCAACTACTGTAGGTTAAGTAACAAATTAAAAGGTTTTACCGGTTACGGCCCGGTCCACCGTGTATATTTTTAGTTTTATGTGTTTAAGTTATGATGTGCAAGTGCCTATCTAAAAATGCATATTGATAGAGATAACGAGGAGTGTCACAATGTGATGCGCAGGTTCTTACCTCTCATCTTAAATCTCTCTCATATAAATCACACACAGCAATAAACTAAATTTAACTAACTGACCTATCCCTAGGGAGAAAAATTATCAGTTATCAATGAGTAATGTATTTCTGTGCATGCATTAAGAAAAATTACAGATAGTTGTTACTTATTTCAGAACACATGAACATTAATAGAAATATGAACAACAAGATAGCTTATTGTTTATGACAACCTTCATTACTCATAGTGGAAATTTCACAGAATAAACTGGAGTGCATTCATAACATGAAAAGAAAATCACTGAGTTAGAAAGATCTCACAGTTAATGGAAGTAAGCTGAAAATGAAATAGTGAAGTAAGCTGAAAACATTTGAAACATTCCACCAAGCTTTCTCCAGCAGGAAACTTGTAATTCTTTATTGCAAAAGGAAATAGTTCTTCTTACAATATACTCTCACAAATGATCTAGGAAAAAGTCCTTTCTACATCTAAACTCTCCTATATTTATACAAAAAAGCAAAACCTTTGGGTTGCCCCTCAATGACCTTTGGGATTCCTCAACCTTTCAGTTCCAAAATTTTGTCTTATAGTATGTGCTCATAATTTATACAATATGTTACATTTTAAATTAAAATTTAAGAGCACTTTATGAAGAGGGACCAGCTTGGTCGCTGATGAACTTTTTCCAAGCCCGGGCCTTTGCTACTATCGATCTGCTCAGTAATCTGTTGGTCTTTTTTAGATCTTGTTAATCTCATACCCTCACTTTCTTCTTTCTCTTTTCTTTATCTCTGCTTCTTTATTTCTCTTCCTCTTCCTCATTGCTGCCTCCTCTGCAGCTCTCTTTCTTTCTTCTTCCTCATTCTTCAACCAATTCTCTGCCTCTTCTGCTTTTGTCTTTTAGACATATCTTCTTTACAGCAATCACCCTGTCATAAACATAGCATGTCCTTAGACCATTTAGATTTTACCAAAATAACAAAAAATTGTATCAGTCTATTTACCTCCTCCATATGCATTTTGTAAAATAACTATACACAGTACTAATGCATGAAAAGAAAGAATGACAAAGCAAAAAATCCTTCGATTGTGCTTAACTTAAAACCCTGTCAGTCCACTGTCTGTAATCAAAATCACAACCCCGATAGAACAGACTCCTCATGAACCACATTGTCACTACACTAGACTCTGTACTGTACTCCTCATCATGGAAAAAACCCTAACTGGACCAAAATGCATACAAAAACAAGGACTGGAGCAAAAACGCGGGTTATGAACCTTTGGTGAAAAAGAGTCAGCGGGAAAAAACCCTATCGATGGGCAGAAGCACTAGCCTTCGGGTGGATAGTTCACTGGACAGCCGCAACGGCGGGCGACAAACAGACTACGGGTTTCGTGATCAAATAAAATCTTCGGTGATCGGACGCTCTAAGGATAAAGGTTGCCAAAATAAAGGACAATGCACTTCCACAGTGTCAACGAATTAAAACTAAGCGTTGTCGTAGTGTCGGTGAATTAAAAATAAGCGCTGTCGTAGTGTCAGAGATCGGAACCAGTAACCACTAATGCGTCGGCAGTTGAAAACACTAAGCATCGGGTCATATAGTCTGATCGACAGCCGCAATGACGGACTCAGAAACAATTACGGTTCCGCAAAAAAATACAACCCGTTAGCGATCGAAAGCTCTAAGCAATATGTGTCAGAACTTTAAATCTAAACGCCTCCACAGTGTCAGCAATGCAAAGGACAAAACCTTCTGATCAAAGTCAAAAAACTTTCTGATAGCGAAAAACCAAGTCATTGACCATAAAAAGGTAAGAAAAAATAAAAGGCCACGGATTTGGCGAGAAAAAGAAATGTCCATCGGGACGTTCATGGTTTTCCTTCCGAAACGGCGACAGCATAGAGAACTAATGCCCCGATTCCTTCATCAATAGACTTCTGACAACGATAAACGAAAAAATGTTAAGTGTTCAAAATAAAACAAAAGGATTTTCGGCTAGGCGACAGCAATATTAGTTTGTTTAACCTCCGACACAGCGGAAACAAATAGTCAACTCATCATTCGACCTCCGAACGATCAATTTCTTAAGCAGAGAAAACTGGACTTCCAAGACATGGCTAAATAAAATCAAAAGGAGGGTCCAAAATTTTACAAATTTGGGAAAAAGGTTGCAGCTGCAACAATTGGTGACTACCTGGTGAACACAGATCTCTGTACAATTTCTTCTTTAAGTAACAGACTATTTGACAATAAATACCAACATGTTGAATTCTTCTAGATGTCTAGATTTCCCAAATGGCAGATGTATGTACTTTTAATCATTGATGATTGTCCAATTTAAGGAAAATGGAAACCAAGATTTCAAAGTCTAGATAACTCTTTTGAGGCCAGGAATATGAGTTTCATTTTTACCTCTACCTTTGGGTAGCTACCAGCTTTAGACACCATAGCATTGTAAAAAATGGTAAACAAAAATATTCATTTGTTCCTCATTCCCATGCCATTTTGCACTTTTGTGCTTTTGGACTTTTGTCCTTTCTTTTGAGTCCTCCTTTTTGCCTTCTTTCTGAATTTTTTATTCAATCTCCTATATCCATAGTGTCCTTTTGTGTGAGAGATGTATTGATTTTTCAGCTCACGGATAGAGAATAACTTTGGCAATCTTGTACTCATATGGTTCAATACTTTGTTTTGATACATATTGCTTTTTTAGGAGATTTTGACTCTTATTTTCCTTTTGGCTTTCAATTCTTGGCATGGGATCATTTAAATATAATATACTGTTACCTTGCTTCCTCTCCATGGGTCTTTGTTGTCACCCTCTAAGACATTTTTAAATGTGAGATGGGTGAAGCCTCGAAATAGTATTCCAGACGTTTTTGATATTGAGTTATTTTACAAGGATTAAGTAGGACTTCAATGTGTTCATAGCCATTTAGGAAAACTGCTAAACTAGAAGAAGTTCTTTCAAATAAATCAATAGTACACAGTCTTATAATCAAGGATTTTAGTTAATCCAGAATTCTGATGAACTCCATGCAACCAAAGGTTGTGTTTTTTTATTAAAATCAAACAAACCCTAACTAAACAAACAAAATAAATCAAAAATAAAACAAACCAATCAGTTTATTTATGTTCAAGATAACCAAGAAATAAAAATCAAGAAAAATAAAGTTTGAGACCTAAACCATTAACTAATAAGTTCTATTCCCACCCTTGTAAATCTTGCAACTTGTGAGTTGAGAGGCTAAGATTGGCTGCAATTTGAAAAGACCCTACCCATTTTCTAGTTCTACTGAACTTGAATTAAAAACTACATCTGAAACTAAATCTACTATTTTATAGTCAATCTCATCAGCCCGTGAAAATCAAAGGAGATCGGGCAAGGTGTTTGGTGTACTGCTGGCTTCTTTAGCTTGGTAATTTCTCGGTTCCAATTCAATGAAATAATTTCCCAATACAGAATTCACTGGTTCATTTTTTCCTTCCAACTGAGTAACATTGTACTTCATCTTAGGCTCTCTTAATATTTTTATCTTATTGGGACTTCCCTTATGAGGAAACCAGATATGTGACCAATCTGAGGCGAAGTATCCATCTAGCCTTGCCGACCAGTCTCGACTCAAAACAAGTCCATAAACATCAGGTATGTCTGCTACTACAATATCTATGTACTGACATACCTTCTCATTTGTAGATAAGCAAATTAGAACATCTTCCATTTCTCCTATTACTTTCACAGCCGTCCTGTCTAATTGAATAACTTGCCAAGTGGATGGTTTAGGCTGTCCATTAATTCTCTTGTAAACTTAAAGTGGCATAACATTGATTGATGCCCCTGAGTCTACTAAACAGTTGTGCACATTATAGTTGAAAATATCAAAATTTAGGAGAAATGGTGGGGTTTTAAACTTAGACTTACCTCCCACACTTTCTTCAACAACTTCTACTTTAGGTTGGTTGTCAGTGGGAAGCTCTTCTTCTGAGACTTCAAATGCTTTTAACAATTTCTCTTTCTGCTGAGGTACATTACACATTTCAAACAATGAGCTATTTTCCTTAGCCTTTTTAATGTCTTCCACAATATCATACCCCATCTCAGGTGCTTTGAGATTCTTCTTGACATTATCAACCTTGTCTTCAATAGGCTTAACAGGCATGTTAATTTTCTTAGGATCTTGACTTGAAATGGTAAATTCAGGTATTTTATCAGTTGTAGTGTTCTTCTGTATTTTCTTCATATTTTCTTGAAGTTTCTCAATCTTAGGAAGTATCAACTTGTATTCTTTTAACAAACCTTGACTTCTTGTTGTCACATTTGTTTCTGATGTTTCCTCTTGTTTCAGAGAAACTTCCTCTTCTGTATCAAACATTGAGACACAATCCCATAAAACCAGAGTATTCTCCCCTTATTTTTCTGTAGATTGATTATCTTTTTTGTCCTCTTTACCAGTTTCTGTAATTTTGGAATCCAATAATTTATTCATTACCAATGTCATAGAATTTATCCATTGGGGGCAATTCTTCTTAGAATGAGGCTGCTGATGAAAAGTGCAAAAATTATCCATGCCTACATCAGTTAAATTCATTGTTGCAGGACTGTGTGGAGGAGGTTTAGGTTGATTGTTGTCCTCCCTCTTTTTATAGTAAGGTTTATATAATTCGTAAGCTTCATTTTCTAGATCTATCACTCTGTTGGATAGCTTCTGCATCATCTTCAACATCCCTTCAAAATCCTGTGACTGCTCATCCTTAGGCTTAGTCAGTAATAAAGGTTTTTTGCTTCCAAAAGTCTTTTCTCTCGACTGCTCAGGATAATTTTCTATGCTTTCCAACTCAGCCTCCACTTTATTAGCTTCTTCATAAGTTTCTACTAATGTAGGTCTCACTGATCTCTTGGAAAACATGGCTAGATTAGGCCCAAGGGCTGAGGTATAGTATTCTATCAGAGCATTTTCAGATGGCTTATTTAATGCGGTAAAATTGTTTAGGTAAGCAGCAAATATTTGAGTCAAATCACGTACCTTTTCTTTTCTTTCTTTATTTAGAGCACATAACCCCTTCATCAAGGCTGCATGAGTTTTCTGAACTGCATATTTACCTCTAAACATTCTCTCAAATGTGTTCCAATCTATGATTGAATTTGCAGGAAGTGCAAAATACCATGAGGCTGCTTTTCCTTTTAGAGTGTGGGGAAACAATCTACACACTACATCTTCATGCTCCCCAGCTCGTAATCCTTCTATAGCCAAGTAAAAAAATTGTAAATGATCATCTGCCAAAACTCCTTCACCTGGTTCAAACTTGGGTAACATCTTGTCAAAAGCTTGAGGCAAATCATGCAAGGGAGGTGTCAAATTTAAAGGTGACCTAGCTTTCCAAGCAGGTAGTGGAGGTGGTTGGTTTGCATTTACATGAGCCATGATTCTGAGTGGAGAATGAGGTGGTGATTGAAGAGGGGTCCGACAAGGTGAACAGTAAGGTGAATCTGGGTCCAACTGATTCAAATGTTGGTCAACTTCTTGTAAGGCTACTTCTACTAGTTCTTCAAGATCTTCTACCAACACTGAGTCTTCTAATTTAGGGCAATCTTTCTTATGATACTCTCTTCTAGGTAAGACAGAAATGATAGGTAACCCTCTGATCTTCTTCACATATGCCCTAGTAATTATTCTCAAATCATCAACGACTTCATTATCAACAAGATAAAGATATCCTCTATCTTCAGGAGTTGTATTGTGAAACAAACTGCTTTTGGAACTGTCACCGGTGGGGTAATTTCGAGGAAATAGGTTTCCTCGGCCAGCCATGCACTGGCGGCCCTCCTTCTAGTGCTAAAAACTATTGAGGCCTGGAAAATCCCAGGTAACAACAGTTAGGGATTCTCCCCAATAAACGTTCCCAACTAGCCCGCTACTTTTTGGTATGGGGAATCCGTCCAGTTTACGATCCGGCTAATGTAGGTCAAGTAACAAATTAAAAGGTTTTACCAGTTACGACCTGGTCCACCGTGTATATTTTTAGTTTTTTGTGTTTAAGTTATGATGTGCAAGTGCCTATCTAAAAATGCAGATTGATAAAGATAATGAGGAGTGTCACAATGTGATGCGTAGGTTCTTACCTCTCATTTTAACTCTCTCGCATCTAAATCACACACATCAAGAAACTAAATTTAACTAACTAACCTATCCCTAGGGAGACAAATTATCAGTTATCAATGAGTAATGTATTTCTGCGCATGCATTAAGAAAAATTACAGATAGTTGTTACTTATTTCAGAACACATGAACATTAATAGAAATATGAACAACAAGATAGCTTATTGTTTATGACAACCTTCATTACTCATAGTGGAAATTTCACATAATAAACTAGAGTGCATTCATAACATGAAAAGAAAATCACTAAGTTAGAACAATCTCACAGTTAATGGAAGTAAGCTGAAAACGAAATAGTTCGCATTCAACTGATCCATAGCAAAACATTTGAAACATTCCACCAAGCTTTCTCCAGCAGGAAACTTGTAATTCTTTATTGCAAAAGGAAATAGTTCTTCTTACAATATACTCTCACAAATGATCTGGGAAAAAGTCCTTTCTACATCTAAAATCTCCTATATTTATACAAAAAAGCAAAACCTTTGGGCTTCCTCAACCTTTCAGTTCCAAAATTTTGTCTTGTAGTATGTGCTCATAATTTATACAATATGTTACATTTTAAATTAAAATTTAAGAGCACTTTATGAAGAGGGACTAGCTTGGTCATTGATGAACTTTTTCCAAGCCTAGGCCTCTGCTGCTATCGATCTACTCAGTAATATGTTGGTATTTTCTAGATCTTGTTAATCTCAGACCCTCACTTTCTTCTTCTCTTTTCTTTATCCTTGCTTCTTCATTTCTCTTCCTCTTCCTCATTGCTACCTCCTATGTAGCTCTCTTTCTTTCTTCTTCCTCATTATTCAACCAATTCTCTGCCTCTTCTGCTTTTGTCTTTTAGACATATCTTCTTTACAACAATCACCCTATCATAAACATAGCATGTCCTTAGATCATTTATCTTTTACCGAAATAACAAAAAACTATATCAGTCTATTTACCTCCTCCATATGCATTCTGTAAAATAACTATACACAATATTAATGCATGAAAAGAAAGAATGACAAGGAAAAAAATCCTTCGGTTGTGCTTAAAACCCTATTAGTCCACTGTCTGTAGTCAAAATCACAACCCCGATAGAACAGACTCCTCATGAACCACATTGCCGCTACACTAGACTCTGTACTGTGCTCCTTAGTGTGGAAAAAACCCTAACTGGACCAAAACGCATACAAAAACAAGGACTAGAACAAAAACGCGGGTTATGAACCTTTGGTGAAAAAGAGTCGGCAGGAAAAAACCCTATCAGCGAGCGGAAGCACTAGCCGTCGGGTGGATAGTTCACTAGGAAGTCACAACGGCGGGAGACAAACAGACTACGGGTTCCGCGATCAAATAAAATCTTCATCGATCAGACACTCTAAGGCTAAAGGTCGATGAAATAAAGGACAATGCACTTCCGTAGTGTCGACGAATTAAAACTAAGCGCTGCCATAGTGGTGGTGAATTAAAACTAAGCGTTGTCGTAGTGTCAGAGATCGGAACCACTAACCACTAATGCATCGGCAGTTGAAAACACTAAGCTTTGGGTCATATAGTCTGATCGACAGCCGCAATGGCAGACTCACAAACAACTACGGTTCCACGGAAAAATACAACCCGTCGGCGATCAGAAGCTCTAAGCAATATGCGTCAGAACTTTAAATATGAACGCCTCCACAGTGTCCGCAATGCAAAGGACAAAACCTTTCGATCAAAGTCAAAAAACTTTTCGATAGCGAAAAAGCCAAGTCATCGACCATCAAAAGGTTAGAAAAAATAAAGGCCATGGATTCGGCGAGAAAAAGAAATGTCCATCGGGACGTTCATGGTTTGCCTTTCGAAATGGCGACAGCATAGAGGACTAATGCCCCAATTCCTTCATCATTAGACTTCTGACAGCGATAAACGGAAAAACGTTAAGTGTTCAAAATAAAACAAAAGGCTTTTCGGCTGGGCGACGACAATATTAGTTCGTTTAACCTCCAACACAGCGGAAACAAATAGTCAACTCATCATCTGACCTCCAAATGATCAATTTCTTAAGCAGAGAAAACTGGACTTCTAGGACAGGGCTAAATAAAATCAAAAGGAGGGTCCAAAATTTTACAAATTTGGGAAAAAGGTTGCAGCTACAACAGGACCTCAAGCTAATCTTATTTCAGAATAAGTATTTAAGCAATTGGGATTAATAACTAAACCACACAAGAAACCTTATCCACTAGGTTGGGTATGCAAAGATAAAAGATTACAAGTAACAAGACAATGTGATCTCAATTTTGCAATTACATCCAAGTTTGTAGATGAACTTGAATTTGATGTGGTTCCACTAGATATCTGTGGAATTGTGTTGGGAAGCCCATATTTATATGATCAAAAGGAAATATTCTATCGAGAACATAATCAGTATCATTTGTTTAAGGAAGGAATTGAGTACATAGTACACTCACATTCATATAAAAATGACAAATCATTGGGAACTACACAACAATTAAAAAGAGTTGTTAATGCAAGTCAGAATTTGGCGCTTATGTCTATGCAAGTTAAGGAAGAAAAGAATCCTAAGCATGAAGAGGAAGTGTCATTGCATCACAATACATATACTATGGATGATAATGTTCCTATGATAAAGCATAAGCATGATACAAGTACAAACTCTTTCACATATTCAATGTTGATATTCAGCTTATTACTGATCAGTGGTATTATATGGTTGGTCCCTACAATATTGAATGAAGATTTTGTTGAAAAATGAGTTAATGTACTTAACAATATCTGTGCAGTGTTGATTATTGTCATGTTGAGTCATATCTACATGTTCCAGGAATGGACAAGTGATACAGGACAAGTGAGACGAACATGTCTTCACTTGGTTGTAGGATTATTTCATGTTTTTTGTGGTAAAACAGCTTTCTAGTGGGGAGGTTTGATCATCTCAAAGACGATAGAAGTTAAAGTCTTCAAAAAAGGGAAATATATGCTTACAAAATGAAAGAGCTCATCACCAGCTTTCCTGCAATGCTTATTTCATGAAAAAGGGCCTCCGGATGCAGAAGATATTCAAGTTTAAAGTTTCTTCAAAGATGGTTAACATGGTAAAAAGAATTATATTAAGATATGGTTTAAAGGTTTATTAAAGTTCAAATATTAAAAAGAATAGGTTATAAACCATATTATTAAACCAAGGGGTGGAACCATATGAAACCAAGCATATTTTATAATGATGGAAAAAGGGTAATAAGGTTTATATTATAACATGGTCAACGTGGAGTATACCATATTATATCTACCATATCACTACCATATCATATGCTGAACCTTTAAACCATGTGGCAGCATGGTATATGTGCCACCGTGTATAAATCATATCCCATAAAGTGTGCCTTTGTTGCCCTTTGTTAAAACCTTATGTTATGCCACCGAGATAAATCAAACAAAAACACTTGTGTTACGGAGAGGTCCGTGGGATTCAAACCCGTGACCTCCTCCACTTCTGCCAGGCCTCTAACCAACTTGCTACAATGGTGGTTCGTGATAAGGAATGGTGCAATAATATTTCAATCTTGCGTGAAGATCATGCTACCAAATGGGTGCGTGGCCCCATGGCCCACGCCGCCAAAAACACCATTTTGGCCTATAAATGCCACGAATTTTCTAGCCACGGGGATAGAGATTTGGTTGCAGGTGCAGGCTGTTATATTTTTATCATTCAATATAGCAGTATCTTAGGATCTTATCTGAGAGAATTACATGCACAGCAATAAACACAAGAGACAAGAGACACAAATATTTTTCCTCGAGGAAACCATAAAGGAGAAAACCCCGCAACTTCCTCAAAGATAGAATGAGCACCAATAGTAGCAGTAAAACCCAAAAAATAGAAAAGGTGATCTCCACAGCTTGTTCTCTCTCACACACTTGAGAGAGCTTCTCCTCTCTCACTCATGCGCCCTAGTGAGTGAGTGTGTGTGTTAAATAGAGAGGCTCACTCTCTATTTATATTCTTTCGTTTAGTTAATGTCCACTTTAACATGCCGGCCCCACTTAACGATTACTTACTAGAGCTGACATATCTAGGAGAGTATAATAACCCTAGTGCCCCACAACTGTGGGGACTTTTCCCTCCGAATAACAAGGAGGGTTAACCTTGACACAATTGTGGGGACTATTGCCCTGACTTACAATGGAGAGTTAACCTCAATGACTTTACATGACTTGTTTACACTATTGAATCTTCCGATCGGAACATCGGGGCATGACATGACTCAATTACATTACAGATACTTCCCGGAATAAACATTGGGGTACAATATACAAGTGAATACATTTCGAAGTTACAAATACATCAACACTCCTTCTTAACTAGGAAGGTATTCTCTCGACACAATTTATCAGCACAAGTCTTCTTCTTTGTATCATCTAGATCATCATCAAGTCATCTTCGTCTTCAAGTCATCTTCATCTTCACATCATCTTCATTGTCAAGTCATCTTCATCAAGTCTGGATCATCACTGGATTTGGATCGTCACTGCTGGATCATCATCAAGTCTAGATCATCGCTTGATCTGGATTGTCACTGCTAGATCATCATCAAGTCTAGATCATCACTTGATCTGGATCGTCACTATTGGATCATCATCAAGTCTGGATCATCACTTGATCTAGATCATCATCAAAGCTGGATCATCACTGAATCATCATCATTATTACTGCTTCTGCTATCTCAATCAAATAGTTCTATCTCTTCATTCTTCTTGTCACAGGAAGTTCTACAGAGCCAGCCCTTTTTCATGCTGGTTGTAGGCCTAGCCTCCATGTAGGTCTTCTTCAGCGCTTATATCTAACCCTAATTCAAAATGGCCCTCCCAACACTTACATATGACCTCATATTGTCAGAAAGGCACGCCCAACACTCACATCTGACCTCATCTTGTCAGAAAGTCCCAGCACTCACATCTGAACATGTGTAAACACATCACGCCAGAATGGCTCAGCACTTATATCCAACAATGTGCGAACACACCGCATCGGAATGGATCTGCACTTACACCTAACCATGTGCGAACACACCGCATAAGAAGGGCTCTGCACTTACATCCGACCATGTGAGAACACACCGCATCGGAAAGGCTCTGTACTTACATTTGACCATGTGTAAACACATCGTGCCAGAATGGCTCTCAATCCCAGATTGAGGATTCCTGGTAACTAACCAGGTGCCTCCATTCTATCAAAGAATGGCATCTCAGCACCAAGCTGAGTATTCTTGGTAACTGACCAGGTGCCTCCATTCTAAGAATGGCATTCGGCACTTATATCTGATCATGTAGGAACCAATCCTATAATCACATCAGAATGGCTCAACACTCACATCTGACATGGAAGGAACCAATCCTCTCACCATGACAGAATGGCTCAGCCCTTACATCTGACCTTGGAAGGAACCTAATCCTCTCACCATGTCAGAATGGCTCACGGGCACATCATTTCCCCTTGGAGGGAACCTCGATCTGGAGAACACTAAGCTTCTCCCTAAAGTACTCAAACTTCACTTTGGCCATTTCTAGCATAGAATCACTTCAGGGTTGATTACATTCAAAGATAACCTATGAGCTTTGCCAGGACCAATTACATCCGAGGACAACCTACAGGTCTGTTTACATCTGAGCAACCTACAAGCTTCACCGGGATTTATGCTCAGACAACCTGTCTCACCGACTATGCTAGAACTCCCTCTTTCGAGAGATGTCGATCTGGATCACATACTGGAGCTTCACTGCTCCTCTCTGCATCATACAAAAATGCAAGTCAGATCAAGTAAATCAAAGAGTAGTTTTCAAAAGAAACATACTACCTCCCAAATAGCAAGTGGCAACATCTTTTTCCTTAGATGTACTCAGCGCCATGCAGGATTCCATCCTTCCAAACCAAGAGATCATACTTGATCCCATACTGAAGTAGCACCTCTAAGTGCTCTTTCTATCAATGGCACTGCCTGCCCAATACGAATCATCATAACCCTCCAGTTTAATCTTCTGATTCGCCTCATACTTGAGCCCATAAACAATTGTACCCTTCAGGTACCTCACTGCATTCTTTGCAACCATCAGGTGAACATGTCTCAATGTGTTCACAACAAAGCAAATATATGGTCTCATATTTGTCAGGTAAATCATCTGACGATACATTGTAGCGTCAACCTTCTCTGATGAAGGATTACTCAATAGCTTCAAGTTCGATGCCATAGGTGTGGTCATGCAGTCCATCTATGCTAGGTTGGAATCCTCTTTACTCTCAGTAAATCTTAGAGTCATCAGTAATTTGTCCATACTGTCGTACCATGTCGAACCTCAGGATCTTCTGCAGTCACTCCTTCTGAAGCAGAGCATCATTCTCCCTCTATCTTTCGTACTCTATGCACTGAAACATTCTGTACCGGAGTGACAAGTAGCTTCCTCTGCTACTAATATTCTATGTATCCATCTAGGGTCACTCGATACCAAGATCCTCTATATTGAACCTTTTCAAAAGTTCTTCTCACACCCATTTGTGAGCTTGTCATCGTCTTTAGGATTTCATCTTCAACCTTGTAGCAAAGGTTAATATCTTCATCAAGCTCCTCATGTATGTGTTATCCTATGGGTGTCTTATGAGCTCGTACAAGGCCTTCTTTCATTTGCACACATGATTCTTCTTGTCATGTGTATTTCTGTTGGCTGCAAATGTCTCTTCGTAGTCTATGCCTCGTGCTACGAATCTTGCTTTGTATCCCATGATGTTTCCATTTACTGCATGATGGAACTACGAACTTCTCTTCAAGTCTCTATACTCCATCCTAGACATTATTCTTCTTGAACTGGTACGCTCCTTCCCTTTCTTCTTAGCTACTTCTTGGAAGGTTCTTCATCAATGATGTCGCTAAACAGTGTTACATAACTACACTGTATCTGAGATCTCTTCTTTGAAATTATCGTCATATTATTCTTCATCTTGGATTATTTATTGAACTGTCGTCACTTGTTCTTTGAAACAAGTCTCATCCTTCCTTGCTTGTAGGTGATTGTACGCGATCTTTCCTACAAGTCAAATTCATTTGTATGGTTAGAAACATTTCATAAGGCATATTCATAATGGCAAATTATTATGCATGATTATGCAACTATTTTATCCAATACAACATTCATCCATATCTCACGGAAACTTTCTAGACGCCTTCCATCTCTACCAGGACAACATTGAGATTGTGCACTAATCCAATATGTCAACAAAGAGGTTTCATTCTAGTTGACTAGTAATGGAGAGTTGTATAGCACCATGAGCTACTTACCCATCATATGTGTATTAGTAGTATACTGTCATTAATGCAAACATTCTATCATGCATAATACATCAATTGAATATAAACAAATGCATAACAAAACAATATCATGAAATGACAATTGAATACTTATCTTTATTTGTTTCATGGGTAGACTCCTTCTTGATCCTTCCGCTTCATCATCTTCTTCATTCATGACTTCATCATTTCTTATCCAAATGCTCAAGATGGATAAGAGGTTCTTCAAGAATTGAGTCCTTCGTATTTCCTCATCACTTGAGGGATCTTCTTTGGATGGTGAGAGCTTGATCTTCAGTTGCTCCCATCTTCTCTTTTCTTATTATGAGTCGAGCTTATTTTTTTGTGTGCACTCTTCCCAGAGTCTACTAAAAGTAATCACTTCCTTTAGGCACACATTCCTCGAATGAATGAATCCCATGATCCTGGGAGGCCATTCAAGGTGGTTATCACCACTTCTGCATTCTCCACTTCTTCTTCTACCGCTTCAATTTGTTCTTTGATCTGAGAGACCCTTGTAAAGTATGACAGCATGGTCTCTGTATTCTTGATCTTCACATTCTTCAACTGGTTTGTTAAGGTCATATTCCGATTTATGTTCTTTCCTTCCAATAGCTTGGTCAAGGAATCAAACATCTTTGGTGTCTTTAGGGAAGACAATTGTGGTATAAGGTGATTCGTGGTTGAATCAGCAATGATCTTCTTGGCCTTGACCAAGTTCTTCTGGTGTAAGGATTTTAGCCTCATCTCCCTCTGGAACTAGAACCTCTCTACTTATGTAGGTGTCCAATTCATTTTCTTCAGAGAGATCATATACTTCCATGCTTGGAATTTGTCAAATTCACCAATCTTATCATCAATCTAATGTGATAGATCACTTTGAAATGAGAACCTCAAATGAAAATAGCAAAAGATTAGATCTTACCGATTTGAGGTGTCCGTCCTGGTTCCGGAGCTGGCTGATCTAGGGTTTGTCAGAGAAACCCTAATTTTCAAAACTTGGAATATTTCAGATCTGATTGGCTAGAAAGATATACCTCTTCAAGGTGAGCTGTCCAATGTACTCATTTTCTGAAAACAGTGGAGGGAAGATCCTAGAATAGGAAGCCCTAGTTTTCCAATTTCTTCTCCTAAAATTCTTAATACTGTTTCTGTGATATCTCTGAAATTACTACTCCTCTATATCTTAAACTTTGTACTAAGGTATCTTCGCCTATCCCTGTTCCAACACCATAGGTTTCATTAGAATTGGTTTCACCAATTGGGACTTATGATTGTTTTCCCAAGGTGACCTATTTCAGGACTATTCAACATAGTGAAGTTTGTATGGACTGCCACGTGTCATTGTTTTATCTTCGGGGTATGAAACTTCTACCACAGAAAGTACAGTCCGTACCCTTTCTGGAACATCTTCAGAAATTTCATTTGGACCTTTGTATCCTGAGATATAGCAATTATCCCCAGGTGTCCTGTTTAGGAATGAATCCTGGAAGAGGCTGGAACCCTAACTTGGGGGGATCATATCTCCTAGAATATAGTGAATCTGAGGCTGAACTTTGGACACAGTGTAAATTAGGATTTTATCTTCAGTTTTAGTATTTTAGGGTTTTTCTGGCTTGGGGTCAAACTAGGGTTTGACTTTCCCGGAGTTTCACCCAACCAAAAAACTTGACCCATGTCTCTAAACATCGATTTTGATGAGGAGAACAATCCTATGCCAAACTCACTCAAAAATTCATCTTCTGTAAGAAGCCTTAATTTCCCACACCAAAACCTGAAAATGTTTGGAATCGAATTCCGCTTCAACATAACGATGCGCCCTTCAATGGAGAGTCATCCTAGCATACTTTTGCTGATGGATTATGGAGAGAGACCGAAAAAGTAAGAAGCCCTAGCTTCTACAGCTGCACAATGTCTTCTTCTTAGGTTAGCTCTGATGCCATGTTATATTTTTATCATTCAAGCTAGCATTATCTTAGGATCTTATTTGAGAGAATAACATGCACAACAATAAACACAAGAGACAAGAGACACAAAGATTTTTCCTCGGGGAAACCATAAAGGAGAAAACCTCGCAACTTCCTCAGAGATAGAATGAGCACCAATAGCAGCAGTAAAACCCAAAAACAGAAAAGATGATCTCCACAACTTGTTCTCTCTCTCACACTTGAGAGAGCTTCTCCTCTCTCACTCATGCACCCCAGTGAGTGAGTCTGTGTGTGTGTTAAATAGAGAGGCTCACTCTCTATTTATATTCTTTTGTTTACTTAATGTCCACTTTAACATGTCGGCCCCACTTAACGATTACTTACTAGAGTTGACATCTCTAGGAGAGTCTAATAACCCTAGTGCCCCACAACTGTGGGTACTTTTCCCTCCGATCAACAAGGAGGGTTAACCTTGACACAATTGTGGGGACTATTGCCCCGACTTACAATGGAGGGTTAACCTCAATGACTTTACATGACTTGTTTACATTGATGAATCTCCCAATCGAAACATCAGGGCATGACATGACTCAATTACATTAAATATACTTCCCGAAATAAACATCGGGGTACAATATACAAGTGAATACATTTCGAAGTTACAAATACATCAACACAGGCACAGATTTCGAGGAAATTTTTTGTAGGTACAGGCACGCTTACCGAGGTGGTATTGCACGTATACTGAGGTGGTATTACATGTAGACCGAGGTCATTTTTACTCTCTACATGTATCCCGAGGCAGTTTCATTCTGCATGCAGTTCGAGGCTGTACAGATTGTACGGATCAGAGACAGTTTTGGAGGTTGTGCCAAAGTTGGCATCCTGAGGTCTGGCTCAGAACTATATCGCGTTTATACTCAAAAGACTTGGTTTTATGCAAGGATTCCAAATATAGCTTCAGTTTTTGTATCCAGACATTTTGATGAAAAATTACTCACAGAACCTGTCAGCTATATTGAAGGATATCCATGTTTATACTTCAAAGAATCAGAATTTTGCTATTGAAGTATGTTTCTGCATCTGAGTGACAGAACTCAGAGGTGCTCTTGAGAACACACATTTTGTAAGCAGTTGAAGATTTTATCTATCGGCCTTCCCATTTGGAAGTGGCCCGGAGACGTAGCCAGAGGGTTTGGTGAACTCCGTTATCAGCTTTGTGTTATGTTTTTTGTTTGCATCTCTTTGTTATATGTTTTTGTGTTGATGGATGCTATTTAAATATGCATTTTAAATATTATTTGTGAGTAATTAACATTTTAAACTTCATATGAAAATAATGGTTACAAAGATCCTGGAATAAATTTCAGATCATGAAAACACACAGGAAAAACTCCAGTTGCTTCCCAAAGCCCCAATGTGAAGGAGAATGGTGAGGAAAATGGAAAACATGGATCCATGGCGGAATGGCATACATTTTTGGGCATTTTCCTTGCCAAGGAAGTAAGAACACATTTTTCCAAAAATGGGTTCTCTGCCCAATTTGATTGTTTTCCCATACTCTTCCCATTCCATGCAATAACTAAATCAACCACATTCTGGAAGAAATAAACGATTTGGGAAAAAGAAAAGAAAGGTAGTTGACAGTTTGATGGGTTCTCTCATGGACATTTGGATTTTCCCCATTGGCCTCAAGGTTAAATATTCCCCCCCCACCCTTATCCTTAGGAATCATGCCCCCATCTCATTATTGTTGCATTGACATAACTAGTTGTGGGTCTTTAATTAATTGCATATTTACATGATGATTTAAAAATCATAACATGCCTAGCTATCACAAAATACCATCGACGCCAATTTAATCACTGAAACATAAAAATGATAATCCATGGCGGGGATTTTTGCCTTTAGCTCCACGCAACGATTAATTACAATATATACATCATATGCATTTAATGCAAATGGGGTCAAAACCAAGGTGTTACATTCCCCTCCCCCTTCAATAGCATTGTCCTCAGTGCTTTACAAAATTGAACAAAAATGCTACACTGGCATCGCCTCAGTGCTCCGAAGAATTGAACAAAAATGGATGTGCCAATCGCATGGCATCCTCCAGGTCCCATGTAGCTTCTTCAAGATCGTAGTGCTCCCATTGCACCTTTACCTTCCCTATGACCCAGTTCCAAAGCATTGTGACCTTCTTGTCGAGGACGTGAATTGGCTCGATTTGGAACTCTCCCTCAGGTTCCACCTAAATCACATCCCAATTTATCACATGGTTAGGATCATGTACATATTTCTTAAGAAAAGAAACATGAAAAACATTATGAGCTCTAGTGCTAGCAGGAAATGCAAGTCTATATGCAACTGGCCTTATTCTTTCAAGCACTTCAAACAGCCCACAATATCTAGGTGACAACTTGGCACAACTTCCATGCTTCAAGGACCTCTTCTTTTCCCTCACTCTGAGGTAAACATGATCCCCAACATTTAACTCTCTGTTCACCCTATGCTTATCTGCATATATTTTATGTTTGTCTTGTGCTACTTTCAGATTCTTCCTGATCTTTACAACCTCTTGCTCCATCTCCTTGAGCAATTCTGGCCCAAGCACAACCCTGTTCACTGGATTATCCCATGTCACTGGTGTCCTACACCTTCTTCCATACAAAGATTCATATGGACTCATCCCCAAGGATGCTTGTTGTCCAATGTTATATTCAAATTCTACCAAGTGTAAGTAGTCTTCCCACTTTGTTGGTTTGTCCATCACATACATGCGAAGCATGTCTTCAAGCACCTTATTCACTCTTTATTTCTTCCCATCAGTCTGAGGATGGTAGGCAGTGCTGAAGTTTAGCTTTGTACCCAAATATGCAACCAAACCCTTCCAGAAATTGGAAGTGAACTTGACATCTCTGTCAGAGACTATTGCCTTAGGAAATCCATGCAATTTGAAAATCTCCTTCATGAATATTTTTTCAATGTGATCACTCTTGTGCGTAGACCTAACCGGTATAAAATGTGATGCCTTCATTAGCTTGTCCACCACAACCATGATGGAATCATGTTGTCTCCAAGTCATTGGAAATCCTGTAATAAATTCCATGGAAATAACTTCCCATTTCCATTCAAGAACTGGAAAAGGATGCAACAAACCTGCTGGGTGTTGATGCTCAACCTTTACCTACTAACATTTCATGCACCTTGGAATGTACTCAGCCATATCCTTTTTCATTCCTGGCTAAAAATACTGCTTTCTGGCTATAGAAATCATCTTCTGATATCCTGGATGACCAGAATATGGAGCTTGGTGGATCTCATCCATAACCATTCTCCTCAAATCTGCTACATTTGGAATATAGACTCTGTTATTATAAGTAAGAAGTCCATATTCTTCCAATTTATCTCCCACATACCTCTTCTCAAGACTTTGCTGCTGCAATTTGTCTTTTACCTGCTCATACAATTCATTTTCGACAGTATGATCAACAATATGTTGTCTCAAATCTGATTGGCAAATACTAAGAGATGCCACATGCATTTCCTGCACCTTCCTGTTGAGTGCATCAGCTACCTTATTCTCTTTTGCTTTTATGTGCTTGATTTCGAAATCAAACTCACATAAAAACTCTAGCCATCTAGCTTGCATAGCATTTAATGTTGGATGCTCAAACAAGTACTTCAGACCACAATGGTCTATCCTTAGCCTAAATATCCTGCCCATCAAGTAATGCCTCCACATATTGAGAGCATGTACTATGGCTGCAAGCATTAGATCATGAGTGGCATAGTTCTTCTCATGCTCCTTCAACTTTCTTGACTCATAACATATCACGTGGTTTTCTTGCATAAGAACTCCTCCAAGTCCATGTCCACATGCATCAGTACACACAACAAAATCTTTTTTCTGGGTCTGCAATCTTCAAGACTAGGGCACTTGCGAGAAGGTTCTTCAATTGTTGGAAGCGTTCTTCACACCTCAGTGTCCATTCAAATTTTATTCCCTTCTTTTTGCAAAGAAGTTACTGAATGTGCAACCTTGGAGAATCCTTCAATGAATCTCCTGTAGTATCCTGCAAGTCCCATAAAAGATCTTACATCTGTCACATTTCTAGGAGTAGGCCAATTCATAATGGCCTCAATCTTCTCAGGGTCTATAGGTATGCCCTCATCTGAGATAATGTGACCCAAATAATGAATCCTATCTCTATAGAAGTCACACTTGCTCAACTTTGCATACAACTTATGCTCCCTGAGCAATTGCAATTTCAACCTCAAATGTTCTTCATGCTATTCCTCATTCTTAGAATAGATAAGAATGTCATCAAGGAAAACAAGAACAAACTTGTCCAAATACTTGCTGAAGAAACTATTCATAAGGCACATAAATGTAGCTGGTGCATTTGTGAGACCAAATGGTACCACTACAAACTCATAGTGTCCATACCTTGTTCTCAAGGTTGTATTATGAATGTCCTCGTCCTTGATTCTCACATGGTGGTAACCAGACCTTAAGTCAATCTTGGAAAATACATTTTCTTCTCTCATTTGATCAAAGAGGTGATAAATCCTAGGAAAAGGGTATTTGTTCTTCACAGTGACCTTGTTCAATTGTTTGTAATCAATACACAATCTGAGTGTACCATCTTTCTTCTTCACAAACAAAACTGGAACTCCCCTAAGGAGACACACTGGGTCCGATATACTTCTTCTCCAACAACTCTTGCAGCTGCATCTTCAGCTCTAGCATTTCTGGTGTGCTCATCCTGTAGGGTGTCTTGGACATTGGTGCTACTCCTGGCACAAGTTCAATTGCGAAATCAATGTCTCTCTTTAGATGAAGCTCTGGAATCTCATCCGGAAACACATCCCTGAATTCCTACAACACATGAAAGTCCTCCAATCTAGGGGTTTCATTTTATGTTGCCTCCAAAATATGAGCTGCATACAACTGACAACCTTTCCTACATAACTTTTTCAACTGCAATGTTGAAATCTGCCTCACAGAAATCACCTTTGGAATTCCTTTCACAATCCTTGGGTTCCCTTCTTTGTCCATGCATTCAAAATTCTTATTGTAACAATCAAGCTTTACCCTGTGAGCTTCTAGCCAATCCATTCCAATGAGAACATCGTAGGAACCAAGTGGTAGAACATTCAAATCTAGACAAGTGACCAATCCATTCATAACCAATGGACATTTCTCTACCACTTCACTAACCTTCCTCTTAGTTCTAGTGGCTAGTTGAACTAACCAAGATTTGTTATGCTTTACTTTCTTAAAAGCACAAATATCCACTACTCTAGGAGTAATGTAACTGTGAGTAGAACCAGGGTCAGTCAAAATAGAAATAGATTGCTCAACAATCTTACCTGCAACTTCAACCACAGTTGACTGATGATCTACCTAGCAGTCCTCCAGTGCTGCATAAATCCTAGGGATGGCTCTTGCAACTTGACCCACTGTTTCTGCCTCTTGAATGTTGTAAGCTGGCCTTGCATTCCCATTCTCAAGTTGACAATTCATGTGCATGTGGGGTCCTCCACATTTCCAACATTGGAGTGGTCCTTTGTTCTACTATGGTTCTCTAGGATTTTTTCCCACCACTCTGGTTGGATGCTTCTCAACTTGGAATGGTTGCATCTGCTGCTTCTTGAAGTTAGAAGGTTTGAAACCTTTCTTTCTTTGGTCAGACTTCTCATTCCTTTTTTCCTTCCATGTCTTATGATAATCAGGTTTTCCTTTGCTTTTCTCATAGCAATACTTAGCCTTCCTTATTGCTTATTCAATATTTCTAGGTTCATAAAACTCAATTATGTATTTGTAAGACTGAGGCAGTCCACTCAGGAAACACTAGATCTTCACTTTTTCATCTTTGATGTACCTGACATACCTCAAAAGTTCCAGGAACTTGTTTGCATACTCTTCCATGGTCTGCTATCCTAGTCTCAGCTCATGGAATTATTTGATCTTATCATCATAGTACCTATCAAAGAGGTACTTCTGCTTGAAATACTTCTGGAACTGCTTCCACACAATCTACCTTTCATTAATCTTCTTCACTTGCCTGAAGTGCTCCCACCATATGGATGCTCGTCTAGTCAAATTGAAGATGGCTACTCTAGCCTTCATATTTCCTGAATAGTCTTGGACTTGGAAATATTTTCTCATCCCAAGAATCCAAGCTTCAGCTTCTTGTCCATTCTTTATCTCACCATTAAAGGTAGGAGGCCTTGCCTTCTTAAATTCAGCACAGGAACGGTTCTGGTAGCGCCTCTTTTTCTTACTCTTGTGAGAAGAAGAACTTGAACCATCAGTGGATCCTTCGGAGTCAGATGACCCACTAGGAGATCTCCTTCTTCTTCTTCTAGTGGTGCTTTTACTTCCTTCTGCTCTTATTGTCCAGTCCCCAAAGTTCATCCTCCTCTGGATGTCTGTTAAACTCTATAGCATGGCTGCATTCAGCTGATTCTACTCCTCTTGAGCCTTAACTAATCTTTCATTATCTACCCTGTAACTTTGCATCTCCACCCTTAGGATTCTCATGTTGGCTACAAAATATGGGGGAGTATCTTGAAATCTTCTCGCATTTGAATCTGTCTCAGCATTTCCAATTTGAAAATTTTCCCCCGTAGCATCTTCCTCGTACTCATTTGGGTTATGTGCATCATCATACATGTCGTAGGTTCTCATGGTGGAACTACAACCCAACTTTTGCAATCTGCACTATGTGGAATGTTTCTCTTTGGAGGTGACTATAACTCTACAAAATGTGTTAATAACCAAAATTTGTTAGCTGCATAACATTCACATGAATTTATACATTACTTACCTTCATCTGGAAAAATCTCTTATTGACAACTTTCTCAAAATAGAATTTTCCTTCACAACAACAACTGTCTGAAGGGAACGACGGGGATCAAGGGGGATTTCCCCCTTATGGTGCATAAACACGTTGCCATTTTTCCATCTTTTTGGCCCCTGAAATCCTACTGAAAAAGCCTTTTGAATTTCCTTGCCAAAACTCTGTTTCAACAAGAATTCCATTTTTCCTCCGACATGGCGGCTCCATCTTCCTCTTCCACCCGCCGCTTCATCAACTCCTTCCTCCTTTTCCACCCGCCGTCGTTGCAGCTCCATATTCCTTTCTCACCCTTCATCATAGTAGCTCCATCTTCTTTTCTCTTCCGCCACCGTAGCGTCTCTTTCTTTCTTTCTTTTCTTTCCGTCGTTGCGGCTCGTCCTTTCCTTTCTTTCCGCAGTCTTCGCAACTCATTCTTTCTCTTTCACCCACCACGCATCGGCTCGACCTAGACAATATTCATCAGCTACTTCCCAAGTTCTTATCCATCATTGCGGCTCATTCTTACAATTACACTCGGTGCTGTGTCGGAAAGAAACCGTCGAAGTTCCCGTTGTAGCGGAATGTTCTTTAGTTGTCACCTACCCTTGCAGCTCCCTTCGAAAAATGCGACTGTCGGTGCATTCCTCCTAGCCCAGCTACCACTGCGTCTTGCCTTCAACATTTCTCAGCCTTCATTGCGGCTTTGATCATCTTTTCCCCTCCATCTCACATCGGCTCGATCCCTAAGTTTCGTCCACTGCTTGTGGAAAGGCTTCCAGCATTTTTCTGTCGCTATGTAGCGGCTCGATTCTCATAATCCATATGCTATGGTCGGCTCACTTTGTTACAGGTATAAACTAACTGAGAGGGGGGGTGAATCAGTTAGTTAAGATTTTTTGCAATATACTTCTTTTAACTTAGAATCAATAACTTTTATGGCAGTCAATCTTTGCTATGAATTCAGAGTTATAAACATAAGAGCAGATAACATAAAACACAGCATTCAATCACAACATTTAATCACATATATGATACACAGATATTTCACGAGGAAACCCATAAGGGAAAAACCTCTTCTTCTTATGATGTCAAAGGCTTCAATGTCTGTACATCACTTCTTATTTGAGCATCGACTCATAGAGGATGCAACCTCTAGATGCAAGCACCAACTTGCTGAGAGCATCAACTCTCACTGTGACCCAGCACCAACTTGCTGAGAGCATCAACTCTCACTGTGACCCAGCAGCAACTGGGTGAAGACACCAATCTTCAATTACTACAAGCACCCACTTGCATACAGAGACATAAAGTCTCCCCTAGCACCTCCCTACCTCCCTTATTTGCTAGACTTTCCAATAGAATCGAAATGCAACAATACAGATATGTCTCTGCTTACCAAACCACTCTGCTCTGTTCAACATCGGCTCTCTGCTCCTTTGTTCTGTTCAGCTGTTCAGCACATTCTTCAGTTCCTCTGCTCTGCTGCTCTGCCCTCTCTGCACACCATTACTCTCCTCTAAAACTAGCTCACTTCAATTTCTGCTTGCTATAATATATATATATATATATATCAGTCGGTTCTCATTCTCTCCGTTCATTACAGAAACGGTTACGGACGAATGCTGATCTGTACAAAAATGATTCACATTCCACGAATACCATAGATTCTCAACATCTCTAACTGAAAGACCCTTCGAATACCCAGCTTTCCTGACTCTCTGCATTCCACTGTGCTATACTCTTCATGTTCCACTGTTTCCAGTTCAAAGAGCCCTGGGCTCAATTCTGAATATGGAGACTTCCTCTGCTCATTAAGCCATATGTGTTGTTCATCTCCTTCTGTGGTTTTGGTCATCAATTGCTTGAAAGATAGACATCTCGTGATTCTTAAGAAAGACTGTGTCCAATGCTGGAGTTGAGCCGCTGCTTGTTTACATTCATCGGAAGTTTACTTGCTTATACCCCCGCCATTGCGGAAAGCTAGTCGGCTTCAGTCTCGGTATTCTTCTTCGATGTATTTGCCTTAGTCGATTGATTGTTGAGTTGTGGACTTCTGCTATTGCGGATGAGAAATACACTATGCTTCCGCCGTTGCGGCTCCCAAAGAAACTACGCGTCCGAAGTCCAAAGCGTTCTGACTGCCGATGCTTATCAGTCTTTTAGTCGCGTGCGTCTTTAACCTTTGCTTTTCCGCCGTTGTGGCTGGGAAAGTCATTAAGCTTCTGATGTAAATATCTTCCGACTTCCGATTGCTTTGGATGACTTGTCTTTGTTGCTTCCGCCATTGCGGCTCCCAAAGCAACTCTGCGTCCAAAGTCAAAAGCGCTCCGACTGCCGATGCTTATTAGTCTTTTAGTCGCACGTCTTTAACCTTTTCTTTTCCGCCGTTGCAGCTGGGAAAGTCATTCAGCTTCCGATGTAAATATCTTCTGATTTCCGATTAAGAGTTTTTCCCGCCTGCTCAACAGGATTAAGAGTTTTTTCGATTTCCGATTTAGTCTGAATTTCTAGCACCTCCCACTATTCGATTTTCTCCATTGATACCTGCGTGCTTGCCTCTTTTTCAGTAGATTGCCACATCCATTTGACATCAGTTCCCCTTCTCTTTATAGCAGATTTCCATCAATGACAATACATTAAAACTTTAAGACTGAGCACTATCTACCATCTACTAGTTCAGAACACACCACTCTGAAAGATATTCCAACACACTTCAACTAGCTATGTCACTGCAACGTTTGACCCAACCATAGGCCAGTGTGCTCATCAATCTCTCAGCAACACTGCCACCCCTGAGCTGGGCATGATTTCCACAAGGAATAAGAGAACACTAGCAGACTCACACATAGCAAGGGATACACAAAACTCAGCAAAGCCAACACAGTTTGGTTTATCAAGCTATAAGGGAGTTGGAAAGGCTGACTGCTAAGCTAGTGAGATCAACCAAAGAGCTATGGACACTTGCACCAGATCTAGCCTGACTTCTAAACATATAAACACCCAACAAAAGGAAGCATCCCCTTCTCTGCTACACAGTCCCTTGGGCTATGCCTTCCCTTCCAAAGCTATTCAGGGTGTGCAAAGAAGAAAGCCAACCCTCTAGCTCTGTCTGTGAGGTTTCCTTCTTCCACAAGGTTTATCAAGCTATCTCAGACCCTATTTCCACTCCAAAAATAGTTCAAAATCAAGACATCAAGGCATACACAACAATTGCCAGATATGGGATTGATGAAAAATGTTTTTCAACCAAAAACATAAACGACAATGGGTAAAACAACCCCCTTAACAACAATTCGATTCCCAGGTTCGTTTATGGCCCTAAAGTGGCCAAAATGAACTCAATCAGCACCTAAAATTCGTGGCTTTGTCCCCACCATTGGATGTGCAATAGTGAAACATGAAATTCCACAATCGTGGAGATGTGGAAACAACACATAGATGCATAGGAGAGATCCCAACCATTGACTGTTAGAAAAACCGTTTCCTAGCCCTGGGAAAGATGAAGAACACAGTAGAGAACATGAATGGTGAATGCCAAGAGCTCCAAAATCGTGAGGAAGACAACCCAATCCCTGGCATTTACAAAAACGACCTCCCATCGATGGGAAAATGAATCCAACAACCAAAAACGTGGAATGAAAACACACAAGAAAAACTCCAGCTGCTTCCCAAAGCCCCAACATGAAGGAGAATGGTGAGGAAAATGGAAAACGTGGATGCATGGCAGAATGGCATACGTTTTTGGGAATTTTCCTTGCCAAGGAAGTCAGAACACGTTTTTCCAAAAATGGGTTCTCTGCCCAATTCGAATATTTTCCCATACTCTTCCCATTCAATGCAATAACTAACTCAACAACACTCTGGCAAAAATAAATGATTGGGGAAAAGGACAAGAAATGTAGTTGACAGTTTGATGGGTTCTCTCATGGACATTTGGCTTTTCTCCATTGGCCCCAAAGTTAAATAGTCCACCCCCCCTTATCCTTAGGAGTCATGCCCCCATTTCATTATTGTTGCATTGACATAGTTGGTTGTGGGTTTTTAATTAATTGCATATTTACATGATGATTTAAAAATCATAACGTGCCTGGCTAGCACAATATACCATCGGCACCGATTTAATCGCCGAAACATAAAAACGATAATCCATGGTGGGGATTTTTTCCTTTAGCTCCACACTACAATTAATTACAATATATACATCATATGCATTTAATGCAAACAGGTTCAAAACCAGGGTGTTACATACTATATTTAGTTTTAAATTCCCAATTATTAGCCAAACTTGATAAATTTGTTGAAAATTTAAACAGACAAACTGAATCCATCAAATTTACGAAAGAGTTTTAGGAGAACAATACACTTCCCTTTCTTGATACATTAGTTATCAGAAAACAAGATGGGGACATAGCCCACAAGGTCTATAGGAAGAAAACCCACACAGAGCAATACCTTCACGCACTTTCACATCATCACCCAAACCAGAAGATGGGTGTTCTTAACGCTCTATTCACTAAAGCCCTAAGGGTTTCTGATAAAGACCACATAGACTCAAGAAAGAACACCTACACGTCTTCCTAAGCAATGGTTATATCCTAGCTCAAATTAACAAAGCCATCGAAAAAATAAAAACCCACGAGAATAGACCAAAGGTTTCTTTCGAAGAGAAGAATGTGAGTGATCATAAGGCGTTTCTCCCTTACATTCAAGGGATCACAAACAAATTAGCTTAACACCTGAAAAAGAAAAACATTGATTATGTGTTCTCACCACCAAATAACATAAAAAATCTCCTTAGGTTAGTAAAAGATCCAATTGACCCGAGTCTTAAAAGGGGGGTTTACATGATCCCTTGTGAATGCGGGAAAACCTACATCGACGAAACAGGACGTTCTATTCAAACTAGGGTTAAAGAACACTGCGCTGACATCCGGAACACTCTCATAAGTCAACGTTAGCGGAACACTCTCATAACACAAAGCACCCAATTAAAATAGAGGATATGCAGGTGCTAGCGTAGGTCTATAATTGGTCAAGAAGAAGGATCATAGAGGCAATTGAGATAGTTAAGAACCCTAATTGCTTAAACAGAGATGACGGCCTAACCATTAGCCGATCTTGGTTTCCTAACCCAACTAAACTAAATAAAAATTAAAATTAAAAATAACCTAACTAAATAAATAAGAATTAAATTTAAGAATTAAAATTAAAATTAAAAATAAAAATAAAGTGGAAAGCTAAATTAAGATTAAAATTAAATCAAAATAAAATCCAAAAGCAAAATCATAATCCTAATTATAATTATAATTAATTTAAAGTAAAAATAAAAATTAAATTAAAAAAAATTATTCAATAAAAATTATTCACTAAACTACAAATCATACTCAAAAACAAAAATACCTAATTAATATTAAACCTATACATTTACTAAACCATTTGATATCAAACTATAATTAATATTAAACCTATATATTTAGTTAAACATTTATATATCAAACTAAAATTAATTATTAAATTAAAGTTAATAAACTACCTCATTAACTTATCAAAATCTAAACTAATCAACAATTAGAATTTAAATAATAATAATCAACGTAAATAATTAATATAATCTATATAATGATTATTAAGGCTAATAATTGATAATTTAAAACTAAAACATAGTAATTGTAATATAATTAATAATTAAAATGAAAACCCTAAAAACTACCTACAAATGAAATGAACATAGTCAGCACATCCCAAGTGGGTTGTTTCTGTATTAATGCCTCTATGGAAGATGAACAACTCCCCAGGCATCGATATTGTCCTAAAGATGTGCCACGCATGGCTCGAAACGTCGACATTAACTCCTCTCACCATAGACTCTCCATTAGATGCCATGAATCTTTACTGCAGAACCTCAGCTAACCTAAAATTAACCTTGTTAGCATCACACAACCTAATATTTAATATTACAACAGAGAGTATTGTGATTCATTCATTCAATTTATGCATTATCAAATCCTTTCTTCTCTAATCATTCCTCCTTTCCTAATTCTATCAATCTTTATCTATCACATTATTTCGCTTTCTTCTTGTTGTGTCTATCCACATTCACATCAATGTGATGATACTTTAAATGTCAAATATTTTGAGAATGCATCATAATTATATTTCCCTCTGCCTCAGCCCAAACTAAAGACATATGAGACATATCATTTGCACTTATAAGTTATAATGCTTTGAGAAAAATTATTGATGTATGGGCAGGATTCTTAATAAAGCTATGGAGAAAGCAACATAAGTCTTGTTATCATCAAACTATGTATTCGGGATTATGATTTAACATCCACTTTTTCATGTAATTTTGCATGGATTGAAAGTTAAAGTAAATAATCAATATCCTCAATAAGAATAACATACTAAGAGATCTTTATAAGTAACTTTCTTTTTGTACGGATTTTCAGAAGTTTAAAATCATAAACTTAACCCAAAAATAAGAATGGATAACAATCATACTAATTTATATGTTCCTAGGCCCTATAAATCAAGTGAGCTATTTTCATGGATCTTATAATATTTTGATTAAACTATCACCCTTCAACGAAGACTTCAAAGTCTACTACATATTCTTTTCTAAAAAGATCTACATCAAACATGACTCCATCGTTAAACATGATTGTGTACACTCAAAACATGAATCCAAGATGCAATACTCATACATAATATGAATACACATAATAAATCCTCTCATATAAGTATCCATAAAAATATATAATTGTAACATTATGTCCAAAAATCGTATTGTAATTTTTAACAATTTAAAATTCGAATAAATAAAACAAATCATCATTTAATGTTTATAAACTTTTTAATTTTTAATATACATACAATTATAAGGTACTATTGTAATTAATTTTATTGAAATTACAACTTATTTATTTGATGGTATGCTAATCTTTAAAAAGCATCACAGGTCAATGTTTATAAACTTTTTAATTTTTAATGTACATACAAGTAATAGATTATAAAGTACTTATTTGATGGTATGTTAATTTTTAGTGAAATTGCAACGTATTTATTTGATGGTATGTTAATTTTTAATATTGGAAAGTCAATATTTGATTTTGAATAAGTTATTTTAATGTCCACTTAGTTCACAGTTAGCAAATGAAGTAGAACAATTTTGAAGGTTGAATGCAACTTTTCATTGTAAAAGATATGATGAAAATATACCCTTCAATATAACTCTTCAAATTAAATTTACTAATGAGAATCAACTTTTCATTGTAAAAGATATGGATGAAAATATACCCTTTAAGTTGATATTAAAATGACTCTTCAAATTTAGTAATGAGAATGATAATCATTGGTTCTTTTTGACTTTGGAAAATGAAAAGTCAATGATATCAAATAATTTACTTTTTCAATGGATATGTTTACGTCGTAAGACGTTTTTCTCTAAAGTTCTTTGGTAAAGCACTGTTCATTTCGTCATCTATTCATCCAACTGTGCTCCTCCGCGTGTCTTCTTCATGATCCGTTGGTTCTCCGCGTGTCTCCTTCATGATCCGCTGGTCCTCCGCGTGTCTTCAAATTGACTCTGTATAAAAGTCGGGACTTCCGGATATTTTGGAGGTAAAGGTTAGAACCCAGTCTAGGCTCCTCCGCAAGTGACAGCATTGATGGATGGACCTGCCGCTTAACCCCCATCCTCGCGTGTCTCCTTCGTGATCCGCTGGTCCTCCGCGTGTCTTCAAATTGACTCTGTATAAAACTTCCATGTTGATAGTCGGGCCTTCCGGATCTTTTGGAGGTAAAGGTTAGAACCTAGTCCGGGCTTCTCCGCAAGTGACAGCATTGATGGTTGAAGGTTTCCGGTCAGTGCCTTGCTGTGTCCTCCCATTTCGCAATAAACTCTGGGTATTCGCCCTGCAAGTTTCAGTGTTCGCGTGTTTTCCACTTCTTTGTTTTCCACCTCTTTGTTGAGCATTGTTCATAGGCTTTGCCGTGACTCTTGAGTTGGTCAGAACCGCAGTTGTCCGGTGATTCTGGAGTGCCGTGGGTGATTTCTGGAGAGCCCATCCTGTGAAAGAGCCCGTCTGAAACATGAAGTGACTGTAGGGTTGGTCAGATGATCAGAGGATGGCTTCTGTTTTTTTCTCAATTTGGCATTTATTTTGAATTTATTAAACCCCATAGACAGCTTGCTATTCATGGAGGAGGTGGTTGAACATCTTGTCATGGCGACCGTCCCTCCCTCCTGCATAAATGGTGTTTATTGGTCACATTTAGTTTGCGGTTTCAAAGGATTTGCACTATTTGGGTTTGCACAAAGAAGTTGCATTGTTTCTAGGAATACCTTTGCAGGAATTTTGATTCAAAGAGCCAAAGAAGAGGAAAAAAACACAGGTACTTTGTTTTTCCACTGCTCCTGGATTTCATTCTGTGCAATTTCATTTCTATTGCAAATTTGTTGTGAAAGACTCCCAATCAATTGAATATTAAGATAATACACTAGATTAGAGCATTACCAATTACAGTTATTCAACCGGGGAATAATGCACTTGATTTTAAATTCTATGAATCAGAGCAAATTACCTGTTTAGCATGGCCCAGAATGCGGTTTCTCATGCAAGATCTGATCCAGGATTGTTAGTGTCAATCTTGTAGGCTTGTCTGGGTGTTGTCATATCTTCTACCCTCTGCAAGCCGTTCATCAATTTCCGCAAAACTGCCATTAAAAGAATCGGGCACCGCAGCTGGCCCGGCCACTAAACTGCCATTCTCGTATAGCTTAGAATAATTCAAAACCCCTGAATCAATAGTAGGGTTCCACGGTGTGGTTTGGTAAATTATATATGTTGTTAATTGGGCAGATGGCGGAACACAACCCTCTTGTAGAACATAGCGGATGCAATAACGAAACGATGAACCTCCTTCTGTTGAAGAGCACCTGCTTATCGTATCCTTCCGTCCATTGGAAAACCTACCTGCTTATAAGAACTAGATGAACTAATATGTTATTTTTAATATAGATTTAATTTCAAAATCCAAAACTATCATTGATTTTCCCCTATTTGTCCAAGATTGATTTTGTTTATTTATGTGGCACTACATTATTTTTACCCTTGGCTCATTCCTGCTGAAGTTGAATTGTGGTGGCCAAAATTTAAGATTCAAAGGACTTACTCTGTGGGGAAGTAGGAAGAGAAATTTGTTTAGGTGCAGGAGAGGGCTTTGGCTTTGGCTTTGGAACTGTAGTTGGAGCAGAAGATCCTGAATCTGATCCAGGCTTTGGCACAGTCACTACCAGAAGAACAACCATTAAAAGCATCACCATCAACATCACTAAAACAAACTGAAACCAAATTAATTTCATCCTATAAAACAATAATACTTGGGAGAAGCTGGTTGTCTCCAGTATTTCCACCTTGAAGTCTAGCTAAAATTCTGACCATTGGGCCATTGTTGTAGGTTGCAGGTTCTGTTTGCTCATAGTTTTCTCTTGCATTTGCAAAGTTATCATTGTGATCGGGTCCTCCAACAATAGCACCAACTAAAATATTCAGATCATTTCCTTGGTGGTTGAACCATGTAGCATATCCTCCTTTGCAACTCACAAATGATGAATCCTATTTGTATGATGCAATGGAGGAAGCTCTATGATGGACCTGGCAAGGATAGTTTGGACTATATCCCACCATGTAGCTTGTAGCTCTTGGATTGTCACCAAGTATGTAATCAACCTACAAGAACGTTGTTTTAGCCAAAGGACTGAATAGGAATTAAGGCTTTTTAGATCTTGGACTCATTAATCTATCTTCGTGATAAGGAGGTTTTTAGCCCATCATGGGATTTACAATTATTATACCTGTGACTTAGCTAATGCCAACAGCTGAGATGGATCTACTTCTCCACTGGGGCATTGCAGTTTCTTGCCAGCAGAAGACAAATAATCAAAGTAGACTATGAGAAGGAATGAGGCACTCGTCACAAAATGCATGTTGTTCCATTTCTGCTAATACAATAGCCCACCTAAACAACCAATGATGCACTCATTTAGTCCACTTTGTGGCTTGCTATCAAGATAAAATGATGTATGTATTCTAGAAGGCAGATTGATGAAACCAAACTTGGTGTTCGCTGTAAACTGTGGCCATTCTTCTGAAGGCACACACACATGAAATATTCAGCTTTTCTTGATATTGTTGCATTACTTCTTTGTTTTTCCCACCCTTTCCTTGCATGAAGAACTGATCACAAACCAGATACAATGTCAATTGTTCAATCGATTTCTGTTCAAACTAAATGAGTTGATTGGCAGCCCAATCTGGCCATTGGTATTGAGGCCTGCATTGTAAGTTGATGGCAAATACTACTTATTACTAGGTAAAGTTCACTGGACATATTGAGATTTCAAATCATGATCAATTGTTGCAAAGCCAACTGCTACGGCCCATCTCAGAAATTACTACTCCTAATTGGTGACCGCGCGCGAATGTTCCACCATCATTAACCTCAGGGCCTACTTTCAAATAAATTCCATGGGCTAAGTTTGGTAAGGGAAAGGAAGTAGTGGTTAAAACCAAAATAGTCGGGACACTTGTACTTTAGGGCCAGGTATTTCCACTCCGGAATCCTCAGAACTGCCCTAGGAACTACTACCAGAACTTATTAGATCGAATGGGGTTAGTATACCATTGTTATTAACCTTTAGTAGGAAGAATGAATGAATTGAATTTAGACCTTTTCACTTCTGACTTTAGACATCCTTTGTAGGCGCAGGGTCCAAAAATTGGACTGGTCATCTCTTTATCAACCCTATTTTGCCCTTTCTTTCCAGACTGAAAAGAAGGAGTATCTGACCGAATAGTATTCCCAGTGATGCTTGCACGGTAATTTTTACGTCGTAAGGCATTTTTCTCTAAAGTTATTTGGTAAACCACTGTTCATTTCATCGTCTATTCAGCCAACCGTGCTTCTCCGCATGTCTTCTTCGTGATCCGCTGGTTTATTAGTTGTGCTGATTTTGAATGCTAAATACTATTCAGGACTTTATTTTTATCATTCGTTTAGATTTCTTCTACTTATTGCTGAACAACACTAAGAATTCTACTCAAATATTCAACTATGTCGAGTTATAATATCTTCAAAATCATAATACAATTGGAGTATGTGATAAATGAACCTGACATAATCAACTTCAATTTTTTAAAATTGTTTGTTTTCCAGAATTTCTGTCAAAATTAGCTCATACCAAGGCAACTGTTAGACGACTTCAGCTAAATTCTAATCTATAAGTACTGGTATCTCTTACAAACCAAATAATAGGGTAGTGTCTCAAAACTACAAGATGGGTTTGTTTTTACAAGGAACCGCTTTCATAATTCCCAATATTGTTGATTCTCAGAAAACAGCTTTTGCAACAATTACCCCCAGCTATTTACCCAAGGGAGGCTTTTACATAGAACCACTCTTTCAAAATTCTCAATGTAGTTGTTTCTCAAAAAACAACTTTTGCCACAATTACCTCAGCTGTTTACCCAATCCCTTATAGCTAGAAGGGCTTGATAAAAGCAAGAATTAAAATCCAGAATATTCTTGGTTCTTAAGGTGGAATTTACAATTTAACAGTAAAAATCCAGAATATTCTAGAGATTACGGGCAGCTAAGAAATGGAAAATATAGCATTCTACAATCAAGAAACAATTGTATTTAAGGAAACCAAAATGGATAAAGGATTATAATTTGTTTGAAAGAAAGGGGCGAGAAGCAATTTTCTGAAATGAATCCTGACATTTGCTACGAGAAGAAACTGTATCAATGTCACTTTGGTTGCCAGGCATTAAAATTGAGAAATGTTCATTATGAAAAACTAAACTTAAAAATCACTGGTGGTATAAAAAATAGAACAAAGAGAGCAAAGATGTTAGAGTTGCTTACCTTTATCCAATTCAAGCTCTATTGTATCCAACTCCACCTCAAGCCTGGTTACTATATACTGCAGATGATCAACATGGGTGTCCACAATGTGCACAAGGAGATTGGAGACCCTAGTGGGCACAGGGTTATTAGCTTCCTCGGAATGGTTCATAGTCAACAGAAACTCTAGCACATGCTCTCTGATGACAATTCCATTGGGCTCTATGGTATGTTTTGATTTGTTCTCCTCCTTTCCCCCATAAGTGGGCCTGGGATGAAGAACTCTCCACACTGGGGATCTCAGAAAGTGAAGATTGGCCCGTCGGAGAAAATCCTAGCCTTGGCACCTTACCCAGATACACTGTAATCACAGTATTCTCGCTGATCCTGGCAGAAAGCCTTTGGGTGCATTTGCTGACAGTGGGGCCTAGGGAATTTACCCTAAACACAGGAGCACCATCTACATTCCCACAGAAGGGCCCACTACTCATGAGAGATAGGATGTCTTGAAGCTTCAGAGGTGGGCAAAGAACAACAATCAAGTATTGTGTGGCCACTTCCAGTCTCTAATTAGATCTCGGCAGCTCAACATGGTACCAACAGAATTCCCCACCCTCCCCTTCGCTCAGATCCCAATCCTTGTTAAAGAAATTGTCCTGCCCATCAAATTTGTAAGTAGATGAATGTCTATGTTCAATGCATGGAATACATCTTTTAGATTTAGTGAACCTTCTATAATGCACATAACTATATGCACGTAGACACCAGACCAATGGAGTGCCCCTGTATTCTCTGGGTGCATAGTTATTTAAAGGCGCGAGGGAAATTGCGTATGTAATAAGCTTTTGCAGATTTTCTTAATAGGAATAAAATAAAATAATAAGCTACAGAAAAAAAAAAAAAAAATGAAAAAGGTGAAAGTATTTCATGGAGTTTTTGTATATTCCTTACGTCAACCAGCATTTTGACACACGCCGAAAACTTTTTATCTGTAAATGCTTGTAACACAAGTTGTGAATAGTCTTTATAGATTGCCTGAGGGAACCGGAATTTTACACACGAGGAGGAATCCTTTTTTTATTTGGGGACGTTAGAATCCATTGAGTGTAGAGTGCACTCTATAAGTCATTTTCCCTTTTTAATTAATGGATTCTAAAGTCATTCCAGCCCAAAGACCTTACAGTTATGTTATCACTTTCATATGAATCAAATCAATGTCCATAGAGTTCTGCCATGTTTAGGATAAATGATAAATGAGTAAGGTAGGTTGCCTATCTAAGAGGGTGCAAAAATAAGTTTTAAGTAGAAATTCTACAAAAATTTGATGTTTGGCACAGTTTTATAAGTTAATGTTTCAAAGATAGTTTTCCATGTCCTAGAGGTTTTGAGGGTCTCTCTCTAAAACTTTCAAAAATTCTAAAACAATCTAAAAGAAAAACTAAAACTGTGTCCCCTTTGGATTTTTCGCTTCACCAAACTCCAGTAAAAATGAAATTTTCTAAACTATTTTGGATAAAGAATTAAGTCATAAGTAATGAAATGTAACAGGAGAGATGGATGATTCCACATGCAAAGTAAAGAATAAGTTGAAATATAGACAACTGTACTAAAACTTAGAATTGAACATATTTTAGAATTTTCACTTGCATCTTCAATCAAATCAAATCACAGACTTGAATGGAACGTCGTTAGGCGTTTTTCTCTGAAGTTTTGTTCTAAACAACTGTAGATGTCGTCGTCCCTCTTGCCAATGCTACTTTTACGCGTGTCTCCTCCTGGGCTGCGCATTTTTCATAGGTTTCCTGTATTTTCCACTAGGACAAAGCAAGGCACCAACTGAAAAACTTAATCAATTAAGAACTCGGGGATGGGGGTTAAGTGGTAGGTCCAACCATCAATGCTATCACTTGCGGAGGTGCCCAGACTGGGTTCTAACCTTTACCTCCAAAAGATCCAGAAGGCTGGACTATCAACACCGAAGTTTTATACTACCCAGCAAGAGTCAATTTGAAGACACACGGAGGACCATCGTATCACGGAGAAGACACGCATAGAACCAGTGGATCACGAAGAAGACACGCAGAGAAGCACAGTTCGTTGAATAGACGACGAAATGAACATTGGTTTCCAAACATTTTTCTTCCTTCTACAGTTCGGTGATTTTTGGAGAGTCGTAACTCTTGTCTGGCAATTCTGGATTGCCGTGAGGTGATTTCTTGAGAGCCCATCTTGTGAAAGAGCTCGTCTTGTAGAAAGAGCCCGCTCAACGATTTATGGAGAGGTCTGAGCAACAGCTGTAGGAAGCGCCTTGGTTTTGGTTTAATGCTCGATGTTGTGAGATAAATGAACTCAAAAGTAAACACTGGCTCCTTCAGGGTTCTAAACAGCTTAGTCATGTGTTGCAGCACATTAGTACCGGAGAACAAACCACATTATGAAGACATTTTGGGTTTCTCACTCATAGTGGTTTCAACTTACGGTATTCATTTTCCCCTTCAATTTACAATACTCGTTGAGCTTTAAGGAAACGTGAAGTGACTCTAGGGTTGGTCAGATTCAATATGCACTCTATAGTTCACTTCAAGTCATGAAGAAAAAGTGTTTTCCAACATTTCCAATCCAAATACCAGTATGAACTAGAAATTACTTTACATAAGACCAGAATGAACTAAAAAGTACTTTACATAAGAGCAACTTCCTTTGGTTCTTGTGAAGGTCCCTCCTATGTTCTGGGCTACTATAGTTGCTTGGTGAGCTTAAGGTATAAGAGATGCTAAAAAAATAGGCCTTTACGTTGAATTTAAAGCTGGCTTTTAAAATCATTAATAAGCAAACAAGAGGGGTGGCTTGCTTTTGTGAGAAAATGAGCTTCTACGATAAGAATACGAAAGATCAAGCAAGGATCAAAATAGCGTACCAATCGCCCTTTGAATAGAAGTACTTTACAAGTTGATTTTGTTCAAATGGACACTATGCCTCGACACAATCATGTACCAAACGTTTGGTACCATTAATGGCTAAAAAAAATAGGAAGTGTTAGAGTTTATATCATTGCCCTGTGTATACATTGTGAAATTGAAGTATGGCACAAAATTACAATTATATACAAAAATATGGAGTTCAGACGTCCTTGAAAAGAAAATTCTTACCAAAAAAAAATTATGGTAATCTTAAAGTTTGTTGGTTGAAACTATGTAATACGTGTACCAGTCCAACAAAATTTGCCGTCATTGTGAAATGGAAATTAATGTAAACAAAATAAATATAAGGTAAATTATACTCTGAAAATGATAGCACCATCCAATTTTAATCGTAACAAATTGGAGTTGTCTCATGCTTCATCAAACTATTGCTTCACTCATTTTCTTTTCTAGGCTGATGTTGGATCTGGGATGCCACTTGCTTGGTATTAGAAACTGGCATATTTCTTGTGGTTTCATCTGTCTTCCATATATTATGTGGAGAGATATGCTCAACCTTTGTTTTCTTTATGAAGCTTCCTGACTTTGCTCTTTCTCCATATAATTCTTGCCTTGCGGTGACAAACTCACAATAGACTCACATTAGGGCCAGCTGCATCTGTAGCACCAATAGATCTCAAAGTGCAATCCATAAATTTGATGGCTCTGTTCATTGAATAATTATATTGTTCTGACTTCCAACCTTCAATGAAAATAACAGCTGGAGCTGGATAGTGTTGACCAGGCCAATGTTTATGGAATCTAAAGAGTGTTCTCAATGTTATTCAAAGCGTTCAAATTTATTCCCTTTTCCATACTTCAACTTAGGAATGATATTCATTTCTGCAACATGTACCCATTTCCTCGCTTGTGATAATATTGTCAAGGCTTTCCTATTTATTATGGTTTTGCTGTAGATTTCAATTTATTCTAGCTTTTGAAGTAGTAGAGGCTAGGAATTAAAGGCACAATTTTCTCTAACAATTTTTTGCAAAAGGAAACATTTACTTAAAATGAATGCATGCATAACCTGTTCTGACATTTTGACCGCTGCCACTTCTTCTTGGCAGTACTTTCATGTAACCTATTTGGAGCTTCGAGCTTTATGTAACAATTAATAATGTTGGAGCTTGAGTACCGAAAAATATTTCTGTTGTTGAACATTGCGGTTTTTTGCATTTGCCTTCTGCACATAAACATCTATTGGCATCGCTTTAAAAGGGAAATCTTTGACAGATTTGGGTTTCGCTTCTTTAGTAACACCACTTGGTTGTCCATATGCTTCAACACCTTTGTCTATTGCCCTGTCTGTATTTTCAATTTTTATATTTTCACTAAGTTCTTTAATAATGATGCATCTCCCATGCCTCTTGGATAAGTTTTTCTGGTGGATGTTATATCGTGTTATTAGTCGTTCCTTAACTTGAGATAAGACTCTTGGTAACAAATTTGTATCAGCTTGTGATTTTTTTACTATTACTACTTTATTCTTTATTTAAAGCGTTCAAATTTATTCCTTTTTCCATAGTTCAACTTAGGAATGATATTCATTTCTGCAGCGTGTACCCATTTCCTCGTTTGCGATAATATTGTCAAGGCTTTCCTATTTATTATAGTTTTGTTGTAGATTTCAATTTTTTCTAGCTTTTGAAGTAGTAGAGGCTAGGAATTAAAGGCACAGTTTTCTCTAACAAATTTTTGCAAAAGGAAGCATTTACTTAAAATGAATGCATGCATAACTTGTTCTGACATTTTGACCGCTGCCACTTCTTGTTGGCATTACCTTCATGTAAACTATTTGGAGCTTGGAGCTTTATGTAACAATTAATGATGTTGGTTTTCATGGAAAACTGTTATGTCTGTTAGTGTTCTTAAAATATAATATATTCAAAGTTTATTTTTAACAATGTTGGATCCTTTGACTTCTATGGACAATGGTAAATGGAATATGTTGAACCTTTCATTTAATCTTTGTAACCTAGTATGTTGGATCCTTTTATTTATAGTTGGTTTTGGTTATTCCTACATACACAGTAAACATTACTAAGTGACGCTACCAACTCCTCTTAACCTCTATTCTATATTCCTATCCTTATCCCATTGCTACCAGCTCTGATTTATTCTTCATCCATTGCATCATCGTTTCTCCCTCGTTACCTATCCACTACAATGAATAAGAATTCCATTATCCTCTCCCACTCTTTTCAGCACATAAAGGTTGTATATAATGTACATATATTGTGATAGGAATTTGATGTAAACTTACAAGGTCATTTGGCTAAATAATTGAAACATTTTGTATATATTTTTAGTATACATTTTGTATATATTGTTAACGATAGTGCTATTAAACTTTTAGAAGAATATGATCAACTCAAGTGGTACAAGAATAGTGGAGCAAGGGTATACACTATCAAGTTGGGTTATGCTGCAAGCATTGAAGAATGCCTTCTTTCATATAGAGTCTATTTGGGGAGAGCGGTCTAGAAATCAACATTTCCTTTAAAAATAAAGATTATTTTATGGTTATAAATATCCAAGAAGCTCTTAACCTAGGATAATAGACATAAAAGAAACTAGACATGCTAAGAGATGCATAATTTGCAAGCACAAT
>LPNX011140556.1:133882-164161 GCA_001517045.1 Pseudotsuga menziesii | reverse complement strand
ATCTTAATTAAAGGGCCATGTAGAGACCTTGCAGTTTTTAAGCTTGGATGTGGGAGCAGTACTAATACTAGAGCAGAACTTTTAGCACTCTGGGCATCATTACGAGTCGCCAAATATATTTTGCTACCTTACCTACATATCTTTGACGACTCCTCGGTGATTATAAATTCGGAAAAGCGGGAATCCACCCTTCACATGGTGAACCTTGAGGCTTGGTTCTACAACACCAGATTACTCATATCCTCATTCGCCTAGGTGGATTTTAGTCATGTCTATAGGGAAAATAACAAGAGGGAAAACATCTTCTCCATGGAGAGTTTGTGTATGGCTCCAAGTCACCTCACCTCTTACTTACTGAATCTTATGATGATGAGTTTATTAGGGAAGTCTCAATCCAACTTTTTTAGAATTTGCTCATTCTATTTCAGATATTTATCTCATGGATTTTTTTGAGATATTTCTGGTTATGCTGAGCAACAGTTACAGGAATTTTGAGAGTCCCTTGCCTACTTTGGATAAGGTGTCTGGGCTCTTGTTATGTTCTTTATGCACATTTCTCTAACTTATGTATATACTGCTCACTTATGAGAGAACCTTTTCATGTATTGATACCCAGGTGTTGATAGTATTTTTTCACATCTTGGGCATAGTTATATTTCTGATTTGAACTGCATTGTAATGTAGTATTTACTGTTCTGTCTGACCCATTGGGGTATGGACAGTTGTTTGATGATGTACAAGGTTACCTTTGTTTCATTAGAATATCAAGGAACTGTTTTTCCCGACTACAAAAAAAATGTGGAACCTCAAGTGAACTTAGGACCAAGAATATTAACTTCTGTTTTAGATACTCTAACGTTAGGAAGACAATGTGATATTACCTTTTTTCTTCATTTTATCTTAGTTTAGGGTTGGGAAGAGAGAAATCTCTTTATCTTTACCGAATGTAATATTCTCATCATTCTACCCCAATGACAAGGAAATAAGTCTAGAATCCACTTAAAGTCTTAAAAGTGATTTACAAGTAGTAGATCAATGAACATATTTTAGTATTATGTCGATTTAGTATTATGATTATTGTCTTATATTACAAGTATTAGATCAAGAAGGATATCAAGAGTAGTTTGATATATTTGAACTAATTATATAATGTTGATTCAATCTTTTGAATAACACAGGATAGTCAATCTTTTGAATGACACATAATTATACAGTGATGACACACAAGAAAAAAAATACCTACATTGAGAGAGAGAAGATAGTCAAGCCCTTTGTTGACTTGTGCATCACATCATTAGTTTGAATCTCCTCCCTATACAGTGATGGAAAAAAATGCAAAGCTAGATATGGAAGATTAGAGGACAAATAGAGTGTGTTGCATTAGAAAAGTAGGAGGGGTGTATTGAAGCGACGAGAATGGGACTCAATAAAACACATAATGAGGGTCGTAATGAGGCAGTGGGTTGACCAGAAGGGATATGTCGAGAAGGGCCGAAGTATCCAATAAATTCCTTGTTGGATCGTACCTCTAATACACTTTAAGCATTTACAACCTAACTTTGCATAGTTCCATTGCATGCTTTTCTTCTCACATTATATTAAAAAAAAAAAACTACCGTCTTTCTGTCACTGTTGTACATTCTACTCTTCTGCCTGCTACAGTTTCATTGTACATATGGCATGGTTGTATGTCACTCCTACAATAGTGTATATATATATATATATACACACACAAAAAATTGTCATATACTTACACATTTGTTTCCTCTTACTCTCAGTGTTTTCCCCGCATAATGGAGGCACCCTTGACAGAAAATGTGATATCTTCTTTGTTTTCTGGTTCTGTACATCTTCAACCACTTTTGCAAGTTTTTTCGCTTCATCCATTTGGACCAAAAAATGCAACTACTCCACATTTTCGAATTACTAAATCTAATGGTAACAACAAGCACAAGACTTTGCTCCCAACTACCTTCAACTCCCTCATATAAAATGGAGAACTCCAAGAAGGTTATATCATCAAGCTCTCCAAGTGCACCTGCATCGTCGTCCATAATAACACGTATTGTTTTCTGCCCATTATTTTAAGCAGTCTCTTATGTAGCTTAGCCTATACATTTTTACCTACCACCAACATCATCAATTTTATAACACCTTTACTAATTCTTGCCTTTTCTTCTCCTACATGACTATTACAATACTCGATCTTGAACTGGTCCACCTCAAGCTTTCCCTTGTTGGGAGCCATGTTCCTCTTTTAATACCGACTAGCTTTGGCATTCCGATTGGTTCATCAACTAGCCAATCCAGCCGCCTCATAGAAGAAAGCGATGTTCACTCATCCCAAGCATCATATACACCAATATCCATGCCAAGTACTGTAATTCCATTCAAAGCACTCAATCCCAACTATAAAAAATGGTCCATCCAAGGTCGCGTTGTTGCCAAGACACCCATCCATGAATACACCAACCAACGCGGCCCAGGGAAACTATTTGGCTTTTACCTTCTTGATTGTTCTGGAGAAGAGATCCATGTCTCTGCCTTTAACAACTTTGTTGACACCTTCTATTCCCTTGTTGAAATAGGGACAGTGTACACTATCTTGAATGGCACAATCAAAACAAGCAACCCTTCATATAACCATCTTGAGATTGTCCTTTCATCTACGTCGACCATCCACCCTTGCCTCGATGCATTTCCCTCCATTCCTTCCACTTTAAAACAATCAATGACCTCCAAATTTTACCTTCAAATTCCATGGTTGACCTAATTGGCCTTGTTAGCTCTGTCTCGCCTGCATCTACAATTCGAAAAAAAGACAGTTCTAAAACAAGTGGGAGAACCGTCTGCCTCAGAGACACATCCTGTTTTAGCATTGATGTCACACTTTGGGGTCATCATTACCACACTGAGGGTTCACATGTTGCTTCACTATACTTCTCTGACCCACCGCCTGTCCTTGCAATAAAGGGTGGTCGTCTTACGGATTACAATGGTAAAACAATTGGAAGTGTTCCCAGTAGTACCATCCTTATCAATCCAGATATTGAGATAACCCATCACCTTCAAAAATGGTACACTGATCATGGATTTCGCGCTGCGTCACCATCCTTGAGCTGCAAATACATAGGCTCTATGTCTCAAACACACCCATTTAAAACAATCTTCGACTTGCAAAGCATGCAACCCTCTGATAAGAACCTATGGCTCTTTGTGCACGCTTCCATTGTTGACATTAACATGGATGACTTCCACTTCCTTGCATACCCTCTCTTTGTTGATGGCGTTCAATGCATGAAGAAAGTTCAACACTTGGCATTGCAACAAATGTGATGGTGAATTCACAGAATGTGACTACACATACATTTTAAAGCTTTCCTTGCAAGACCACACCGGCCAGATCAACGGGGCCACAGCTTTTGATGATGCAGCCAACAAACTACTTGGTGTCTCTGCAAAGGATTTATGCTTGCTCACTGAGCCCTCAGCCATAAAGGATATCTCTCTGCATGTAACTTTGTGCTAATACCTTCTCACCTTGTCCATTAAGACGGAGACTTTCAACTCCAGTACACACTTAAAGACAACCATTGTCAATTCTGAAGAGCTTCCTTATGTTGCTGCATCAACCAAGATCCTTGAAGAAATATCTACACTCACTACTCAAATCCATCCTGTTGCACGTCGTCTCTAACCTCCCCTTCATATACTCCACCCCCAGCTATTCCAACCACCGCTTTTACTCACCCTCCCACATCTTACTCTTCCCTCACTCCTTGCTTTGACACATCATACCCTACAATACACCATCCCATCTCTCCAAATACATTCCACCTCATCTCAACCCAATTATGTTTCTTCCACTTCATCATGATCACTATATCCCCCCCCACCCCCCCACTTTCCTTCCTTCATTGCTTGTATATAGACTTTTCCCTTACTTTCCTTTCTTTTTACAAAGATCTGCAATGTATTTAGCTACTATAAATTTTGTGCTCACATGACATATGTGTTATCATATACATTACGTGTTTTTTTTTAAAGCACGCCATACATATGTGTCCATGCAACATTTCACGTTTTCTTACATGTATACAATGTTTATTATGTCATATATGTGGATTTCTTTTTTCTACTATGCTGCTCCTTGGTTTCTTTTCACATACATACATGCTCCACATACATCACAAAAAATGCTTTATACCTTATTTCTTGCAAAAACTTTCGCAATGCATTATTTTCTATATGTAGACACACCTTCTTATTTGTACTTTGCATATCTTGATTTTAATGTACATGCCTCGACTTTTTCTTACAATTACACATTTATAACATTTGAAATTTCCATCAATGTCTCCTCCAAGTTCAAGGCAAACTCCTCTTCAACAACCCATGTTGACCAATACTACACGTGACCAAATAAGTGCACATAGAAGGCTTCTTTATAGCCAAACAATGGACCGCCAAAATGCGCAGAGACGTCTTATTTATCAATCTAGGCATGGAAACATCAATGCTTCAATCAACCCTACCCCAATGCACACATCCACTACACCCCCACCTCCAACCACCCCCTTGCCAGATGGTCACGCTTGCTTTCTTAACCGACTTTCTCGCCTCCACCCACTTCATGTTTGCTCCATATGCAAGGAATCACATCCAAAAATGAAAACAAAGTTTTCAAGTGGAATCTATACATGCTCTCGATGTAATAATGAGCGACATGGCCATCGCTTCTCCATAGATAACAACATGGATCCTGGAAACCAACCAATTGAACTTGCACACCTAACTCAAATAGAAGAAATGCTAATTGTCTGAGTCAATCCAATACTTCAAGTTACGCATGCACATGGTGGCCAATACAAATACTCTGGCCATACTATTAGCTTCCCACAAGATATCTCCACAATAGCCACCTCTCTTCCACGTCTCTTAGCAAACTTGGACATCCTTGTTGTTCGCAAATTCAATGCTACAAACAAGCCTTATGAATTCATTGTTAGCTGTTCAAATGTTCTAGCTGCATTGGAATTCAAAATCTCCAATGACCCGTATTACAAGGATGTCCACCTTGACCTCCAAGCATTACATGCTTTGCCACTTGAACCCACAGATGTGTCCTCCCTTCTTCACCATGCCACAATCCCTGGGCCTGACCTCCAACTACCCTCACCCACTACTGATGATGCAACACCTTCAATGCCAATTCCAACAAGCATTGAAACCTCATCCTTTGTTTTTGCACTCCCATATTCTCACACTGAGACTGAAGAAATTAGTCAATTTGCATCTACAACCCCTAACACCCCTTCAACATCAATTGATTGGCCCCCAATTAGTCTTTCTCCAATAAATGAATACAATACAGAAGGGCTCCTCTCAATGGCATTCCCAACGCTATTTCCCATAGGGGTTCCCATGCTAAAACAACCTCGTCTTTACGAAGTCACCATGCAGGAATATGCTTTGCACCTTATCCGATTCCATGATAATAGATTTTCCCAACACCCTCGGTTTCGCTACTACTTATACAACCTTATGATGCGCAATCGTAGCCAAGCTACCACAGCTATTTTTGTTAAACGCAACCTAGCAGACACCCTCCCCACAACTGTCTCGACTTTGCGCACACAACTCAGCCAGATGCCAGATTCTCGTGTTGCTGATCATGCCATGCATTTTGGCTCTGCTCTACGTGGCACCTGCTCTTTCTGGAACAAATGACGAGGTGAGTTGTGTGATATGATCACCCAACTTGGTAGCCCAACTTTTTTTTTACCCTCAGTGCAACTGACACCAAATGGCATGACCTTCACATGCTCATGCCTTCCCATCCTCCCACTTCATTGCCTTCACAATTCTAATGGATAATTCATAACATTATAACCAATCCACATACTACATCTCTATATATGCACCATAGATTCACCATCTTCCTTGAAGAGGTCCCGCTACACACATTCCAGACAAAAGATTACTGGTGCAGGTTTGTTCCTCTCACTCTTTGCATTTTATTTCCTTTTACTGCTTGACATTTCGAATTTTTCCCTAACTTTGTGTTTTTTTTTTCCTTCCCTTCTTAATACGGGTATGAATGGCAAAACCGAGGTTCTGCTCATATACATGGATTCCTTTGGTTGGAGGACGCACCCAATATGGATAGCCTTGATTGGAATGATCCCCTTGCTGTTGATACTGCAAAAACATACTTTGACAGCCTCTTAACAACATGGAACCCTCGTCCCGTGCACCTTCGTGTCTCCGGCTTCCATCGAACATCTCACCAAGACCCTTGCACACTTGCGGCATCCTCCATACGTGAAGGAAACCAAAATGACGACTATGAAACCCTTGCCAATTCTGTGCAATTCCACACAAAATGCAATGAATCCTCTTGTCTTCACAAAAAAGGCACAACCCTCATTTGCCACTATGGTTTCCCCTTTGAACTACAGGAAACATCTTCTATGTTCATTGATAGCTCTGGCCAAAAAAAATATATCCCCTCTAGAAATGATGAGCTTATAAATGTACACAACCCTCTTATGCTCTCAGTATGGAGAGCTAATGTTGATTTCTAGCCTGTACTCTCGCGTCATGCTGTCCTCTCATACATTTCAAAGTATGCTTCGAAAGCAGAGAACAAATCTGAGAGCTACCATGAAATTCTAACACATATTGCACATGTCGCCCCTGCAGAAGAGGGAATCTTATTACCTATCCGGAAACTATTATCTGAAGCCGTGGCTGATCGAGACATTAGAGCACAAGAAACCTACCATATGCTACAAAAACTTCCCTTGACTCTTTACAGTCGTACATTTCTTTCCCTGAACACTTCCCAGACCGTTTTCAAACGTGTCTCGCTAGACCTCCCCAACACCCCCCCACCAACCAACTTCATTTCTGCATACATGCAAAGACCCCCTTCGCTTGAACAACTTCCCCTTCTCGAAGCTTCCCGCTCTTGGTCCTTTTCTGCACGTAGAAAAAAATGTCAATGGAAGCTCCACAAACTGACCAATATTGTGCGTGTCCTTCCTCGCTTTCTTGATATCCCTCCTTCCACCTCTCCTCTTTATGTCAATTTCTGTTGGAGTGAACTCTTCCTGTACAAACCTTTCCGCGATGTGCCAAAAGATATTGGCTCCTCAGACTTGGAAGTTGTCTCTACATGGGAATCCTTTCATGGGAGCTACAATGCCTGGCATGTTGACCGACAACCTTCACCCCCTCCAACTATTTCTGTTGATACACCTCCCCCTCATGAAGTTCATCCTCCCTCCTCTATCGACATGTCAGAATGGGAACTCCTCTCTCAACTCCACCCTGGGAACAACCTACAACTTGATGATCTTGACATGCTTGGTCATCGCGACTTTGACACCAATCACAATTGGGGCCACACACAGATACCTTTACACTTGCAAAACTCGGCCATCTCATTTCTTGACTTGAACTGCTCATCAAACCAAGCAGAACTACAACCTTTTTCAAATCCTACTTCTCCTAATTGCTTTTCTCCAACACAATGCACAGCCTTTGAAATTATTATGTCCCACTACACACAACACACTACCACAAAACCTGATCATCCAAGGAACTGCAGGCACAGGAAAATCTTACTTAATTGGATGCTTGCAAGCTGCCTTCTCTTCATCATCTACAAATAACTCATCCCCTCTTCTCCTGCTTGCTCCATCTGGCGTCGCAGAACTTAACATAAATGCCCTTACAATACATTCTGCCCTTCGGATACCAATAAATACTATGCTTCCTCTTGAGGGCCAAGCCCTTGCAAACCTTCAAGAATGACTCCTCCATATACGCTATGTGCTAATTGATGAGACGAGTTTCATTGGACCAAAGCTCTTAACCAACATTAACTCTCGTCTTCAGGAAGCATTCCCTTCCCATCGAACTTGCCCATTTGGAGGCCGCTCTATCATCCTCGTAGGTGACCTTGGTCAACTTCCACTTGTTAAAGATATCCCCATGTATGTAGGAGCATCACATGGAAACACACTTTGGCGTACCTTTGACACATTCATAACCCTCTCAACGGTTTTCGTCAACAAGGAGATGACCCTTCTCAGATTCATTTCCACCAACTTCTCCTCAATCTTAGGAATGCAACACCAACTATTGCCGATTGGACCCTTCTTATGTCAAGGACATCCTCTTCCCTCTCTCAAACCGAGAACCGCGTATTTGATCAATCCACCCATTTGTTCTCAACTAACAATTCCGTTGCCTTACACAACAAACAAATGCTTAAACAACTAAATGTCCCAATTGCATTATGTTCCGCAGAATTTAGGAAACAAACACTACTGCTTGCACCAGAAGATGAACAATTAGATATGGTCATACTCCTTGTCGTTGGTCAACAAGTTATGTTTACAACAAAACTTTGGGTTGAGGCAGGTCTTGTTAATGGTGCTCTTGGTCAAGTTGTTTCAATCTTGTACAAAACCGCCACTACTCCACCTATGCTTCCTTTGTTTGTTGTTGTTGACTTTGTCAACTACAAAGCCCCACCATGGGATGCTTATAACCCTACCTACATCCCTATCCTCCCTTTAACAAGAGGTTCTCATAGACAACTTCCCCTTCGCATGGCCTGGGGTTTAACAATCCACAAATCACAAGGAATGACCTTACAAAAGGCAACAATCGACATAGGAAACATTAATCGACAAGGGCTAACATTTATTGCAGTTTCAAGAGTTAGACAACTCACTGACCTACGCATAATTCCATCTTTTTCTTTTTCTCGCTATGCACATATGAAGGATAGCCCTTCTGTCCAACGAAGAAAACAAGAAGAAACTTTAATTGCCTCTAGATCAATTCCACCACACGTTGTTTAACATAGTTGCTCACACATGCTTACACCCATGCATTGCTTCCCACACCTCTTCTCAGTTACATAGAAGATAATAAACAAACAACACCATAAAAACCAAATACTATCACTTTTAGCTTGCTAAATACCAAAACAAAAGTTAAAACAACCTCGCCTTCTTCCCTCCCCCTATCCACCCCCCAAAAAAACACTCTTGCACTCATGCATATATTTCTGTTCATTTGCTCCCAACATCTTAACTTCGTTTTGTTTCATCTACTTGAATCTACCATAACATTACACTTACAACATTCTTTTCTCTCTGCAATAGAACAAACAAAAAAAGAACAGCAAAATGTCCATCACAGAAGTTTTCAACTTTTTTTCCTTTCATCTATGATGTGAATATGTTGTTGCTTTTGTTATTCGGTACTATGAAAAAAAAACTGTTAGTATAGCAATTCAATTACAAAAAAAAATGTGCCTTCCTTTACTCTATATTATTTGAACATGTTAAGCTTTTAATGGCTCTGTTTTCTCTCTTCCTAGCTCTTCAACAACAGACATGGACATGCAATACCTGAACACCCTTGCCGACTTCTGCAAGCAAATCAAAGAACAACAAGCATCACTACAACAAATTGAGGCACGCTTCCAATCGACTTCAAACATCCCATTGAATCTGATTCACCCTACTATTAAGCTTCTCTCAGAAATAAGAGTCTTCCTTCAACGCATGATCCATATGCATGAAAGGGACACCATGCGCAAGATCCGCAAAGACTTAGTATCCTGCCACCCTTGTCTTGCTCAATACATAAACATTACATGGTGTTGTCGTTGCCATAATCCCTCTTGCATTTATGACTAAAGCCTCTTCCTTGCTTGCAATTCCCTTTTCCCTCTCCTTACAACCCAGCAACCCTTCTTCTTTGATTCCCACACGTTCTTCAATTGCCATTACTACCCTTCACTTGTACGTACTACCTTGTCCATAACCTATGCTTTAATCGAATAGATGTATTAGCCTTTTTCACACATGGAATGCACAGACATTGTACATATTACATGCTTCCACTACTACCACAGTACATGTACATTTATTATATTTCCTTTCTACTTGCATGTAATGCACCTCTCTAAAATATATACTCTATCAAACAAACGGTTCTTTTACAAATACAATGCAACAAACTCTATGTAAATAGAAACAGTTCACATTATACTAACTTCTTAACTTCTGTTGTACATTTAATCCATGTATATATTTAGCTTCTACTTCTTGTCATTACACATATGTATATTCTTTTTCCCATGGAGTCCCTATACTTGGTTTCAAAGTAAATATGTTATCCATTTGTTACTTCTACTCAATTTAGACTGTTTGTAAATTAAATTGGTTTCAAAGATTCGCAATCCTCATTTTGTTTCAAATACTCTCTTATGATCAGAGAAACAGTTCACACTATACTGTATGTACATAGAAACAGTTTACAATATATACTAAATTCTTAAGTTCTGTTGTACATTTATCCTATCTATATATTTACCTTGTACTTCTTGACTTCATACCTATGTCTATTTTTTTCCCCATGGTGTCCCTATACTTGGTTTGAAAGTAAATTTGTTGCCTATTTTTTAACTTCTACTACAAGTATACTATTTGTACATTCAGTTGGTTTCAAATATTTGCGATACTCAAATCGTTTCAAAATACTCTCCATAAGAGAGTATATGGTCTGTAAGTAAATAACTGTTGCAACCGTTTGTTAGTCGATTTTTTAATTTACTAGTACAGCTGCTTCATCTGTACTTGTCCTCTCCAGTTCCCGCAAATGCAAGCTTCCTTTGTGGCATGCAAAGCATCCAACTCCAAACTAAAAGGTATTGTCATATCTACTTTTCTTTCCATGCTATTTGAACATTTTATACAAGAAGAAACAAAAAAATTACTTTATTTTAGCCACCCTCCCCTTAATGGCAACAACAGAATACTATATTTATATTATAGTTCAATGTTCTTGTGTTGTGTGCTACTCTGACAGGTTATCATATCATGGTGGGGAGAAGGAATCCATTGTTTCCTGGAGCAATAGCTTCTCTCGGTTAAAAAACAGAACTGGGAATGATACAAGGTACTTTCTCTCTTATTCGTTGATTCAAACTAAGGTTTGGACTCTATCCAACAGAATGCAATCCATCCTTGTTTAACTCAATAACTGATGTTTTTTTTTTTTTCCTGAAGGGTATTCAGAGACAAGAATTTCAAAGCCCCACAACAGGGAATGCTCGCTCTCGAACATCTTCATGCCAGGAAAGAATATTAAGCCTCGAGCAATGTGTATGATATTTGTTACTATTGTTTCTCTCTCTCTCTCTCTCTCTCTTGCTTCTTGCTAGAGTTGCTCACTACAACTAAATTCCAATCAGGGTTTTCCTTAATAGTTAGTAATTCAACTCTAATGTATAAAGCTCTGTGATTTTATGATTTTGATTTTTAATTTTGAGCTGGAAAAGCTCGGCTTTCATACATCCGTGAGCATATTAGGCACACATTTCTCACCATGGCTTGGGAGGTCTACACCCTCTTATAAATTTTAACCATTGCAGTTCAAGTACTGAAATTTGATCTCATAGTGGTTCAAGTTGGCGTACTCTGAAGTTCATATCCCTCTATAGATTGGTAAATGGTAAAAATCCAATAGTTCACCTATATGTGAGCTAATTGTTTTATATGAGCAATGTTCATTGTTGATTGATTCTGGCTATTCCCAATTTGTCCATATTTTGGGTTGTTTTCGTCTCTGCAATGTGATTGAAACATCCCAACTTGTTAATAGTGACGGAGCATTTACACAGGTACAGTGATATTGTAATTTTCTTGATTGTCATTCCAATACTGCATTATTTAATCTTTATTGTCATTATTTTTAGTAATTGCCACACTGTGTCTTTATTATCATTATCTTTAGTAATTTCCACATTGTATCTGGATTAGGAGTAGCTTGTACCATATTATTCAAAGAGCAGGTCCAAAGAATCGAGTTGATGGATGAAAGACTTGTGCAACTTACTTGTGGCAATTGATGGGGTTGGCATTTTCCTATTATGAAGGTTATTTAAAAAAAATTCCTTGACAACTCCAGTTAGGGACATCTCCACTTCCAGGTACTAATTGTTCTATCTCTCTACTTGGCTCTTTTAGTATATATTTAAATGAATGTTGATCTTTCTAAACTGATATCCCCTTCCCCTACTTCTAGAGTATTAGCCTCAAACCGGGTACAAATGTTATCAGGAAGGCACATATTTTGAACTGTTCACCCAGACCCGGTAAAAAATATTATAGTCCGGATATTGTGTATACATATTCAAACACACCTACCTCTTGTTTTGTTCTTCTCTTTGAATGTATTTCCAGCAGTGGAAGTCTTATATAACATATGTTTGTCTGTGTGAACTAATTAAGACCAAATGTAGTAGTTTGTATTATTCTAAAGAATTTGTTATATATTATAGTGGATGTTTTATTTTTAACCCTATGAGACAGCGTGTCTATATCTTTTCAAGATTAGGGCAGGCCAGACTGTATCAGCTATTTTTGCCCTAGGTTTGCTTATAGAGTTTTGGATTGTTCACACTTGGTAGGCTTTTGATTTTTCTCTACCAGATTGATGGGTTTAATTTTAAATTAAATACAGTAAAGAATATGTTACTGTATTTGTATATAATATTAAGCATGAAATGACCATCTATGAATTTGTATAAAAGTTAAAATGACAAGCACCAAAAACATTTACCCTGCATCAAAATTTTCACTTAACAGGCACAGATAATTTGAAATTCTAGGGCCTGCAATTTTGCAATTTTCACTTTGACAGGCACAAATAATTTGAAATTCCAGGCCTGCATGGAACAATGCAACAATGAGCTTGGTGTCATGTCATGTGAACTAAATTTGTAAAGAGGATGTCAAACTTCGCTAAAATGCAATAATGTAGGATTGACATAAATAGTACATACATTATAGAATGAAAAAAATGAATAGTACATACATTATAGAATGAATAAAATAAATGTACAGAGTTGAAGGCTGTTAATGGCATATGTCAAATGCTTGAATAAGAATCAGATTACAGTGATTAAAATATTAGCCAACTTTAAAATAAAAATTGAGTCTTGTCTTTATACTTTGGACAGTAAGCTTTAATAAGCATTTATTCTCTGCTAATTTGCAACAATGACCCTCGTGTCATGTCATGTGAACTAAACTTGTCTATGTCATGTGAACTAAGAGGAAGGGTGTAGGATATGGGCCACACATATGGATTCATATCTGTTACCCAGAATCTATTTCTCTGGCCCATGTTTCCCTGCAGTCCCTACCATGCTCTCACTCTTGGATTTTTTTGTTCTCCGTTCTCCATTTTCTCTAGCATGGGCCCATGTCGCATCGCACCACCACAGCTGCCACAGTCCTCCGTCCTCTGCCACCGCATTGAAATCCTGAACCCGAGGGTGGCAAAGGATGGGTGAAGGACTGAAACCCAAGGGTGGCCGAAGGATGGGTGGGAGAGGATAGAGGGATGTGATGCGACCTGGCCCCTGGGCTTGGGCGAAAGAGAATGGAGAACCGAGAACAAAAAAATCCACAGGCTGGAGCATGGTAGGGACTGCCGGGAAACATGGGCCAGCGAGGGCAGGGAAACAGATTTCAGGTAATAGATATGGGGCGATATGTGTGCCCCATATCCTACGCCTTACACAGGGAGGGCGTAGCAACTGCCATATAAAGTGATCTACTAAGAGGTAGTGACAACTGGCCTATAATGTGATAACGTGATGTAAGAAGAGGGAGTGACAACTGACCAACATACAACTTGATGTTGACAGAAAACATGGGAGGATTGTAAAGAGGATGCCATACTTTCCTAAAAAGCAGTAATGTGGCAGGTATGAGTTTTGACCTGAAGTACATATATTATAAAATGAATAAATAAATGTACAATGCATGCACCCTTCCTCTCCCTCCTACAGACATAACTCCATAATTTATAACCAAGTGTTGCTGCCTTTAAGTATTGACAGATCCCATTTTGGTAACTAGGGATAGCGGTTCCCTGATCTCCACCAACCTACTAATACTGAAATGGATGCCTCAAGGCATGGTATTAGGGTTGTGCTTAAATAGGGAGGTCATCTGGTTGCTTATCATTCAGAGTCCCTTTCAAACACCAAGTTGAACTACCCTCATATGATAAATGAGGGTATGCTCATCTGGTGATGAGGGACGTGAGCCTTGGATGGACTGGGCGTGAGGGACCTTACCCTACCCCTTATATAAACCATCCCCTAAGTGGGCTTTGTTTGCACTTTTATTATGGGATCTCTAATGAACTTATCTGGGTGTGAAACTACAGAAAAATACACACATAAGATATCTATATGAAATATTTTAAGTTTCAAATGAGAGGAAGACTCCAATACAACTAAAGCCATAAACTCTAGAAGAGAGGAAATAATTGGTTTAAAGAGAGTACTACCAACAAAAACAAGTATTATATTTTGTCTGGCTTGTATTACATACATATAAATAATAAATTCTATTCATTCAGAGTTCAAAGGTGGTTTCCAACTGAATTAATATGAAAATTAGTTTTAACTGAGTTTACATAGATTATTTGCCAACTCATAATTACTATAAACAAGGATTCTATTGCCCATTAATATTACCTATTTAGTTCATCCCACTTACAATTTCTCTTGACTATGCAAAGCCCAAATTGGATGCCTGTATATATCTGAATCATAATAATTATCTGTAGCCAAAGTCTAATGTCTATATTATTGACTATGTGTTCTCTTCATTATATTACTTGCATAATGGATTTTTTTTGTCAGTCATTCACGGAGATGTAAAGTCTTTCAACATCTTTCTTTCTGAAGAGTTTGAAACACAAGTATAAATATTTTCAAGCAAGAAGCATCAAGACTAAGTTTGATGGTTCAGTATTATTATAAATCTTATTCGTGATCTAGATTTGTAAACTGATACTTGGAATTCTGCACCAATGAAAATTTTCAACAAAATTAGTGTGGCTTTAACTATAATTTGGGCTAGCAAGGTGGGCGTCAACATCTTCATATATCACATGCAGTGATGTTTTAGGAACATTTGGGTATGCAAAAATCTTCCTAGGTTCAATTGTTCATTTTCAGATTAAGGTTTTTCAATTTCTAACCATACTATTCAGTAATTGTGATAGTAGTTTAACAGGTATCTTGCTCCAGAATATTTTTGTTTATGAAAACGTTAATGACAACACAAATGTAGCAATCCGTTGGAAGATTATTCGTAGGGATGATGTAGCAATTCATCAAGATTTGATTAACTTAGGATTGGAAGAAGTGAATTTTCTTGCTAGCAATATATTTCTTTATGATTGCTTATAAGTTTTCCATGGCCACAGTGGTTTCATATTCTTATATGAACAGGAACATGAATTGATAATGCTTTACCTCAAAGAATAATTAATATCAGCTAAACATTGACTTCTCTAAAGCATTCCTTTATGTCAGAGGCAAGCTCATGGATGGAAAGGAGGAACTTCATACTCCGTTATCTTGGCTACAGATCTGAGCATTGTTTACCTAGAGGAACAAATTGTACACATGAGACAAGGTATGTATCAGAATGAAGAGCATGCCTCATCATCCACAAAGCAGAAGGAACCTCTTGGAAATGATGAACAATTGAAGGCAAAGAGAGTATTGCGTAGGTCTCCCTCATCAGGAGATTTATCTGATCATGTTACGAAACAAGGAAAACAAGATTCTTTTTGTAGGAATTCTACCTCATTCCATGAAAGGGATTTCACCGGATAGCAATCTTAGAACACTGAATAGAGTCCCCAGAACACATGATAGGGCTTTGGAAACTAGAGGTTTTCATAGACGACAACTGTCTCTGGGCTCTATACCAGACACCCAGAGCCTCTTATTTCTATCCCAGGCTATGAATGCTAGCCTTCATTTTTACAGGGGGCTTGAAGAAACAAAGGCATTAGAACTCTCAACAGAGAAAAGGAAATCAAGGATACCAGTTGTTAGCCATGAGAAAAAGAACCAGTTGCATTTGAAAGCTAAGAACCTACATGCTTTGCCTCCAGACCAAAGTTCAAAAACAAAGCTCACTCATTCATACAGCGCTTATGGAGACACAACCCCTAACACCAAAGAAAAAGGTAGCAAATTTGGAATCCTATATGATATCAAAAGACTTGCTTAAGAACATACATTTTTTTATGTGCACCTGCACTTTAACAATATTATATGAGTATTCATTTCAAGTTGTAAAGAACATACACTTTTTTTATGTGCACTTGCACTTTAAGAATATTATATGAGTATATATTGATTCAATTATGTGTGATAGTATGACATCTGCCAGACATAGCATACTTCAGTGATTACTCATTTTGGACCAACAAAACAACCATCTCTGAATATTTTTGAAGATGGAAAAAGTACACAACAAAATAAGCTTTCTGAAGATATTGTAAAGTGCTTGATGAGTATTTTTTTGAAGCTAACAAGGCCATTGTTGGAAACCAATAAGGAGACACCATCAATAGCTTCACGGTCAACTTTTTCAAGTGTAAGCCCAAAAAACTATGGCTTGAGAAGCACTTTAAACTGTAAAATACCTATGGAATATTTAGAAGAAATACATTTCAAAGATCCTTATGGTATTTGTTCTGAATCAATTCTGAGAGATATTGGTCCATACAAACATTTCCATGATATCTCTACAGTCTCATTTGACTTGGGTCGGCTCCCAAGCTGTGCTTCTTTATTCAGAAGATTGAGGTGTGTTTGTCACTTTATTGGAATACCAATAAACATCTCTTAAATGCTATTTGGCCAAATCGTTCACTTGTACTGATTCCTTTACTGTAAACAATCTAGATTATTTGTGTTGATCATTGAAAGGTCAATTAGAATCCCTTACAACGTTTCCATTCTCATTTAGTCATTTTTAGGTTTGGCCTAATTTATAAGTCTCTGCTTTTCAGATTTCTTGTGAGCAAACTGTGTTCTGGAGATGTAAAGGGCTTGACATATTAGCAGAAGCTAGCCTTTTGGATCAACATTTACAATGCCTGCATGATGCATGTATGATTGTAACATAACCCCTGATTTACGTCTATATCTTGTTTTTATTGCTATCACAACAAACTCATTAATGGGCTCTCCCAGTTTTTGTCTATTGCTTTCTAAACAGATGATCTTCACTTTAGGATGCATCTTCTTGTGACTAATACAAATTTAACTTTTACACTTGAGAAACTTTAGGCCTTTGTTGAACATTGAATACCAAGCACCCCTCAGAAGGTTGTTTCACTCATGCGCGAGGTATGACAGCCAAAAATGAAGAATGCAATCAATTGACTTTATTGCTCGTTTCCTATAGTAGTAGTTGCCTATATCAGAGGGTGAACATTGAAGGAACTTTTTATAACTTATATAATGACAGCTTACCCTGCTTCTACAATGGAAATAATATTATGAAATAATTTGTAGAATTTCATATTGCCAATGTTTTGCAGTCATTTAATTCTGTGAATATTGTGATGGGAGGGTTACACATAGTCCTTAATGTTGGAGGGAAGTCAATGAATGCATTGTCTATTGAACATTTCATACTTCGACTACCCTTTCACTCAAAAGATGTAAGTTTGTTTATGTAATAATTTTCCATTTCAGAAAAGGCATTTTAAATTCTTCCAATTATGTATCTAACTGACCTTCCCAAGTTGATTGAATGCTAGGCCTATTGGAAAAATGGAAAATTTGAAGAGGAGGCAATGATGCGTAGTGTTTATGGTTTAGAGTGGTCTGAACCATTGATTACCTTTGCATTGTGTTGTGGAAGTTGGTCTTCTCCTGCTGTAAGTAGTAGCTCTGCACCTAGGCTTATGTGTTGCGAATAAATCTGCCTATTGGTTCTGGAAATGAGTCTAAAAGAAAATGCATGGTGTTCTGCTTGAGCCCTAAGCTTTGCAGCTCAAAATTAGAATCAATTTAAAAGGCAACATATAAAGAAAAATAGCTGTCTAACTTGCATGGAAATGGATATAGGTTTGCTAGACTCTTTGAAAAGTCAATATCTAAATGTGCAAAAATGGAACTTGGAATGCTTCACATTTGAAATTGCTGCAACTTGGTTAATTTAATCTTGTAACTTGGTCAATCGGTGGAATTCTTATGTGTTTGCCAATGATGTTGTTTTTCTTATTAATAGGCTGTGCTGGTTAGGCGATGATAGATACTGGACTACCTGTTTCTCTCTTCTTCAGATTAGTACATGGGGTTTGTATTTTGCTCTCTTTATCTTTGCTTCATGTTAATATTGGGGATTTGTATTTTGCTTTGTTATTTTCATGATAAAACACAATTTTATATCAAGTTTAATTTGTTCTATTTCATCAATGGTTTGTAGTTTCATATCAATCCAAAGGAGCTAGACAATGAGGATCTTGCTTTCCTCTATCACATTGAGGCGTGTACCTCAGTTGGGGATCTCAGCTTGCCTCTGGTTCAGGAATTCCAGAAGCATCTGTTCAAAACCTTCTTCAATGGACATTAGGTTCACAATGAAAGTGCCAGGCATCAACAGAGCAGGAATGGAAAAATAAATTGCGTTACTGTAATAGCCATTTATGGGTCCATTAGGTAGTTCTTTTGACTCAACTTTTTTTTTTTTCTTCTAGAGATATATAATTAATTGTAGACTAAGCTTGCCTCTGGTTCAGGAATTCCAGAAGCATCTACTCAAAACCATCTTCAATGGACATTAGGCTCACAATGAAAGTGTTATCCATCATCAAAGCAGGAACAGAAAAATAAACCTATATTATTGTTACAGCAGAATTCTTTGGTGCTGAGTACACAGTTCAGTTTAGTTCAGTTCAATGATATATCAGCCCTATGCAATGTTCATCAATTTCTCAAGCTTTTCATGCATCAGTGCCTACTCCAACCCTTCCAGTTGCTTAGTAGACTTCATAACAACCACATCTATCAAAGGGAAGTGGCTGCCTTATCCCCTTTTGAGCCCTCTGCATATCTGATAGTGATTCCTGCAATTTCATATATCCTTGAAAGAGTTTCACAGTAGAAAGTTGAGAAACGTGTTATGGGCTTGCAATCGAGGACTGCTATTATGTATAGTGTGATGAAGAAAATCAAAGGTGTAATTTCAAATCTATTGTGACTGAAATGGAATGAAGTTGTTTATGCTCTTGATTTCAGGCTTGAGCAAAGTCAAAGCAATGCTGTATTCTTCAACTTTTCATTCTCGAAAATGTACATTTTTCTGCCTAGTTGGAGGAAAATTTGTCTTAAGATGTTAAGTATTTGCGAGAATGTCTCTATATGAGTAAGATGTAACTATACCGAGTGGGTTCTTGGAACCTTCTTCATTTAAAATGATGGGTGGTTGTACTGATTGATGCTTTCATTTATATGTAACAGATACTTGTAAGAGTGCTCCTAATTTTTATTTCAGGTTTCTATTCTATATAATTTGGGGTCCTATATAAATTTACACCTTTCAATAGCTAGTAAGGACTAGAACTTCCAAGAACACTTTTGAGGTTAGTTTATCTACTTTATTGCTTATGGTTAGTCAATAAAGCAAGTCAGCATGAAGGCCGACTGTTGTTATTTCCTGGAATAGCGTTGGGATCTCCATAAATTCTCCTTTGCAACAAGTCACCTCTCTCAATATTGGCACAGAATATATATTTATTCTCCATTTTTTTGGCTCACTTCAATGTTACAATTTTTTTTTCTCGCTTACCCGCTAACAATTACCTTAACGACGTATTATTGCACCTTCCTTGGGGCAATTGCTAGTTTTAGAATCTTTGGAAACCATCAATGGTTATGTTTTTAGAATCTTGGGTAACTGATTTATCTGACTACTAAGATGAAAACCAAGACTACTAGGATGAAAGCTCAACTTTAATGTTGAAATAAAAAAATTAATTTGCATAGCGACAAATAAAACTATCAATATGAAAAAACACAAAAATTTAAAAGATCTTTTATACCCACAAGATTGATACGTGTCCCCATCAAGTCAATCATAAAATCTTACCTTATCACCATGAAGAACACAAGAATTTAAAAGATCTTTTACACCCACAAGATTGATACGTGTCTCCATCAAGTCAATCATAAAATCTTACCTTCCTTCCGTTAGACCCAATGTAATGGATTTTCTTATTTTCTATGCCACAAAACAAAAGTATTGAAGCAAATTAAATTGAAACATCTCAGCATGAGAGGAAAAAGTAAAATTTGCTTTGCAAAGGCTCCCAAGCGCGTGGGATAAAATACAACCAAAACGTCCCAGTTCTCCTGCAAATTTTTGATTAAATATAGTTAAAATTAGGTCTAAAAATTCTAGTTTAAGATATTATGCAATTTTAGTAATTAAAATAAAAAATTCTAAACTAATTACTATATTTTAAAATTATTTAAATAGTTGAAATCAAAATTTAAACACTTGAAAATTCTTACTCTGCTTGATTTTGGTGGGTTGGGGGCAATTTGGTTAGCGTATATACTTCTCTGCTTCCAAGCACAAAATGTACTTGAAGCAAAGTACACCTTAATTTATTCAGATTAATAAAAAAATTAGTAAATTTTTGAGCTTTTACCCTAGATTTCAATCTATCCTTTTGACTTATTCCTATAGGATAGGTAGGAGGTACCCAAAGTCTGATTTTCCAAAATCTTTTGAAGACTTTAGGCCAATATCTTTGTGGAATTTCAGTTATAAGATCATTGGTAAAATCATTTCTATTCGAATTAGAAAGGTTTTGGGTAGATATATCTCTAGTGAACAGTTTGGTTTTCTGCCTGGGAGACAGATTCATGATGTTGTGGGTGTTATCCAGGAAGGTATGCACACTATTCACAGTAAATGTTTAAAATCGGTGTTCTTGAAACTTAGATTTGTCTAAAGCCTATGATCGTGTCAATTGGACTTATCTACGGGCCCTTCTATATAAAATGGGATTTGTTGTGCCTTTTATCACTTGGGTTATGAGCAGTCTTACTTCTGTATCATTTGTTTTACTGATTAATGGAGTGGCTTCATCCTTTTTTAAATCTGGGCATGGGCTTAGGCAAGGTTGTCCTCTAGCTCCTTTGCTTTTTCTTATTGTTGTTGAAGGTCTGTGCAGGGCTCTTCTTTCAGCTAAAGATTGTGGGACTTTTCATGGTATCTCATTTGGCAATCACATTACTTTATCTCATGTCCTGTTTGTGAATGATATTGTAATGGTATTTGATGGTTTTGAACAATCTTTATCAACTTTGTATGAGGTATTGATGGTTTTCTGTAAAGCATGAGGGATGGTGATTAATGAGGATAAAACGTCCTTTTATTATTCCGGTTTGGATGAATCTGAGCTGGTTTCTTTACAGAATGTTTTTTCCTTTTATGTTGTTAAAATTGAGAGTGGTATGCAGTATCATGGATTTCATCTTAAACCATGCAGATACTTGTTGAAATATTGGGACTGACTGATAGCTAAAGTGGAAAAAAGAGTTAAGAATTGGAGCTTTAGATGGTTGTCTAAGGGAGATAAGCTTACCTTGGTAAAATATGTTCTTGAGGCCATTCCATTCTATTGGATGCATTTTTGGATCCCGGTAGGTATTATTGAGAAGATCAGGAAGATTTGTTTCAAATTATTATGGTCTGGTAATAATGATTCTGCTAGATTACCCTGGATATCTTGGAAGGTTTTGGCTAACCCAAAATTTTTGGGCCGTTGGGGGCCGAAAATACCTGCTTTATTTGCTAAAGCTCTTGCAGCTAAGAGTGTGTGGAATCTTATTCATGGATCGGGTCTTTGGGTTCAAATTGCATTACAGAAATATATTAGGCCTTTATCATTACTAGATTGGATCAGAGTATCTGTTAAGAAGAAAAGAGGTATTTCCATTTGCTGGAAAGTTGTTCTTTCGTCTTTTGATCTTATTGGTCATTTTCTTGTTTGGAAGGTTGGGAATGGTGCTGAAGTTTGAATTGGTATGGATCCATGGGTTGGTTGTAAGTGGAGACATATGTTACCTTCTTCTATGACTGATAAATTACACTCTGCTAGAATTTATTTTCTTAAAGATATTGGATGTCCAGGGTTGTCTCTTTTGATGGAGCAAGGATGGCTTTCTGTTGATCTTCTTGGATTAGTGGATAATTAGGAAATCACTTGCTGGAATAGTTATTTGGATATCCTCAAAGCTAGTCATGTCGGGATATCTAATGATGTTGATGTGCTGGTTTGGAACCAATCTAAATCGGGTAAGTACACTCCAAAAGTTGGTTATTTGCATCTGATTCTGGATAAGAATGAGGTGGAAATCTCTTGGTGGTGGAAATTGCTTTGGAAGCTTAAGTGCCCTCTCAAGTCGAAAATCTTCTCCTGGTTTTTACTTTCAGGTAAAGCTCTTACTTGGGATTTCTTTTGTAGAAAGGGTGGGGAGGGACTTGGTAGATGTTATCTTTGCAAAGCGGATGTTGAATCTAACTTTCATCTTGGGGTGGACTGCCTTTTTACTAGAAGTGTATGGTTTGAGATTGAGTCTAAGTTAAAGCTAAAGAATTTATGGCTTGGTGATTCGGTGATATCTTGTATGAAGACCCGGTGTCTCAATGAGGGGGTAAAGCATATCAGATTTTTACCTGTTATTGTTTCATGGTTCATTTGGAAGGCTAGAAACCAGAGCTGCTTTGATGATTTCACCCCTTTTCCTTCACAGGTATCTTCTTTCTGTTTAGGTTTATTGAGTTCTTATCCAAAAGATACCAGTGTTTTGAAAATCAGAAATGTTGTGGAGGAGATCATTGATAAATCTTCTCCTTGGGGGTATTTTGATGGTTCGGCAACTCGTGAACCTCAAATTTGTGGAGCTGGTGGTTTACTTTATATTAATGATGAACATTATTTTTCTTTTAAAGCTAGCTCGGGTCTCGGTACTAATAACCTTGTTGAGCTACTTGCTTTGAAGCTTCTCCTTACTTTGGCTCTGGAAAATCAGATTTCTACTTTGCATATTTTTGGTGATTCTCAGTTGGTTATAAATTGGGTTTCAGAAAAGTTCAAAATATGCAGCTTACTCAGGTTCTTCAATAAGTTATCAGAATATCTGATATATTTGAGAGAGTGGATTGCAAGCACATCTATCGAGAAAGAAACTCAAAAGAAGATGAATTAGCTAAAGTTGGAGCAACTCTTCAGGAAGGATATTGGTATATATATGAGTTTTGAGCATCTGAAAGATTTGAGTCCTTTCAACTTTTTTAGTTGATATGGTTGTTGATGATAGAGACAGTTTCTATTTTGGCAAGACTGTTTATCTTTTTTGAAGTACAGACTTATTTGCCATGGACTTGCGTGCAAAATGATGATGATTGAGATTGTTTTATCTCTGGTGATGTGAAGACTTGTGAAGACTTATTTACAAATTTTGATTTTGTCTATGTGAAGACTATATGAGAATTTCCCTTTTGTGTGATGCATATTTTTTTATTTTGAACTGATTTTGTAAGTTGGTTTCTAATTATACTTTGATCATCTATGGTTACTATTTAGCCATGATCCTATGTAAAGAATTTTTCTTGTGATCTTTGATTATACTTTGGGAGCATGGACAATTATCACTTGTGATATTGGACCATCTTAAGAATGTAATTTTGTACTTTTGTACATAAAATTTTGATTTTTTCTGTGGAAAAAAAGGTAGCAGATACCCATCAACTTGAGATGATGACGAAAACCTCAGAGCACGCTTCCCCTTCCGAGGGCATGTGACCATATGGCACGTGGTCGTGGAGGTTTTACAACAGTGGATATTTTTATATTTCTGGGGTAAAGGAGGAGAGACAACAATTAAAAATAAAAATATTATCGATGGGAATGATAGACTACATTTCAAGAAGAGAGAGCCTCTTTGGAGGGTAGGACCTGCTTGTTGTAATAATTTATTATTATTATTTTAGTTCGATATTTAAGTAGAATATGTCTTAACAAAATTGAATTTCGGTGGATGGAATGAAATCCATTTAGCTCCATCAATGGACCATGGTATCATTGACAATCTACTATTCTTTTTACTACAATTTGGTGAGGTACTTAAATTTAAACATGAAAAATTAATTTTAAATATCATCCTTAAAATGAAAAAAAAAAGTATTTTATAAATTTCCAAAAAACTACATTATGCAAAAATAAAAATAAAATATATCAAACAATCAAATTAACAAGTTCTACTCCTAACCTAGGTAGACATGGGAAAATGTATAGGGAGCCTTGGGGTCCTTCTTATCCTATTTTTAAGGCTCCCTGTGCTCGTGATGGCAGAGTGAGGGTTACAGTATGCTTCTTCGGCTCCGGCTGTGAGAGGACGTTCTTATGGCATGCCCATCACCTACCTTTTCTCCCCTATATTCTCAGGTATGTAGGTTGGAACTGGTGTTCTTTGAGCCTACCTATTTTGGGTTATGCCTGGCTCGGGGTTTTTTATTTGCTTCTTTGTTGTTCTTAGATGGGGTGGTGCTATCTTATTTTTTGAGTCACATCTGGTTGGGGTTTTCCTTGGGGTGGTGCTTGCTTTGGTTCTTGGTTGTCATGATTTCTAGGGTTCTGGGAGCGACTCAAGACTCAGAGGTCTATTTTCTATTCCTTCACTTGCCTTCCTACCTTGCTGGAACCGATGACCAGAGTTCCTCCTCTTAGTAGAGGACTTGTACCAACCAGTTACAAAAAAAGTGGGAATTCGCAGTGGCAATTATTATGTTGGTTTCTGGTTGACCTTTGTTTGTTTTTTTGGTCTTGCTTGTTTCCTTCTTGTACCCTGGGCTTTTTTATTTATGGTAGTATTTGGGTTATTATATACGTTGTTTTCTTGGTTCGCCACCCTAGTGGAAACCGTGATTCTGGGGGTTGACCTTCGTGTTTTTTCGATCGATTCTTTCACTTTCTGTACCCGCTTGGGATTCTGTTCGCTCTCTGGGGTACTTTACCTTTGCACTCTAACCCTCTTGGTTTCGCTTAACCCTATTGCTCTGGGGTTACTGGTCTTGGTTTAGCGGGTTAACCCTTATTTTCTTCTTGGGTCATTTAACCTCGGGTTTGTGGTCCACTTCATTGGTTGTCTGCTCCCGTTGACTTTTGGGTGTGGGTATTTGTTGTCAATTCTGTTTTGTCTGAACACCATGCTGGAGGGTATGGAAGTGGCCCCTCTTCCCCTATCGGACGCTACTACTTTCACTTGTGCTCGCTCATGACGGCGCAAGAAAGCTAAAGCGTACAAAGCCTTGGAGGGGAAGCTACGTTTTGTTATGGGGCATGATGTTTTCATGGAGCAGGTTGAATCTTTGTGCTCACGTGCCCTTATTGGCAGACTTGAATATTGTCAAATGGATAAAAAGGACTAGTTTTCTTGGGCCTCGGAGCACTGGAAGCCATTCCTTACTTATGTGCCTATGATCAGCTTACTAGCTCAGGGTTGGATTGTATTTGTCTTTCTGGATGACTCCCACACTACAACTATTCTTAACTCTCTATGGTGTATTGGTGGAGGTTCCTTGGTTCTAGATAGATGGCATGTAAATTTTGACCCTCTCAGGGAGCGTGTGAAGAAACGTCACCTGCGGGTTTTGCTCCCAGCCCTTCCTTTTCCTCTTTGGAATCGAACCTTGTTGGAGGGCATTGGTAATACTATTGGTCATTTTGTTGTAGTAGCGGAGGATTTCATGAACTCCTTTGTTAAAAGGATGGCTAAAATTCTTGTGGAAATGGACATTTCCGTGGGGCTGCCGGCTAATGTGGAGATGATGTGCCATGAACGTTTGTTCTCACATCAATTAGATTATCTAAATATTCCCTTCAGATGTAGTCAATGCAGGGATGTTGGTCATCTGCGTAGAGAATGTCCATTCCTTCGTCATGGTTCAACCTCTCCGATGGCTCATCGCTCCCCCACGGTGCGACGATCTCCTCCACCTATTCTGGAAGCCCCCTCTTCGAGTCCCTCATCGCCCTTTAGAGTTCCTTCAGCACCAGGTAATTACTATAATGCCTACTCTTATTTTGCGGACGCATCTGAACAAGAACTTTCACAATTGGATTCGGTGGATGGCTGTGTCACTCTTCCCTCTTCTGTTGAGGCTTGTGTTCCTCCTATCCCCTTCAGTCTTACCCCTGGATTCCATTAGATTTGAGAATGTAACTATCAGAAAAAAAATAAAAAAGCCCCTTCTGAGACTTTGGATTCGGCTTCTGCTCCGTTCACCCCCTGGTCCACTAGACTCAAAAACGCGGCTCGTCATCAGTTGTCTTCTCCCCATAGGGTCCTTAGAGCTTCGACCCCTTCTCGGTGTGGTTCCTGATGAGAATTCTCTCTCTTAACGTTCGAGGCTTGGGGGGCTTGGTTAAACAAAAAATCCTCCGTCATATTTTCTCTTCTCTCTCGCCTGATATTATTCTTCTATAAGAAACCATGAACAGTTCCTACCCTGCTTTGCTTGCTTTCTCCAAACTCTGTACCGGTTGGGAATTCTGTGCTATCAGCTCCTCTACTCGGGGGGCATTCTCTCAGGTTGGAAGCCCCACCTTGTCAAATGTAAATCCTTCCACACATTGGCTAGGATCCTCCTCAAAGCATAGTTCGGGGGGTCATTCACTACTCTTTCCATCTTAAACTGCTATGGTCCCTACCACCATCGTGAATCTTTCTGGAATTCGGTTGCTAGGGGTGGTCTTTTCACTCTGTCTAATCTGATCCTTGTGGGAGATTTGAATCTAATGTTGAATGGGTCTGAGATTTGGGGTTCAAAGGCTATTCCTTATCCCCTTGGTCCCTTTTTTACAAAACTCTTCTCCGATCATCAACTGGTGGATGTGGCTCCTACATGTGCTAGGCCAACCTGGCATAATGGTAGGTTAGGGGACGAGGGCATTTGTAAAAGGATTGATAGGTTCTTACTCTCTTTTAATCTTGTCATCCTTCTTGCCAGACATAAGGTTTGGGCTCATCACTCTGGGGTATCTGACCACTATCCTATTCGTTTTGAATGGATGGACAACCCTGTTTCTTGTCCTCTACCTTTCAAGTTTAATCACTCTTGGTTGTCTAATGAGGACTTTATTAAGATGATTCAAGTGGAATGGCCACTTATTACCTCTGTAGATCCTGTGGATGCAATGGATGACCTCTCCATTAAATTTCGCCTTCTGAAAAGAAAGGTCAAAGACTGGACCAGAATTAAATCCCTAGAGATGAGAGAAAAATCCATACTTATTGAGGAAGAAATCAATAGTTTACTTGACTCCTCGTCTTTTGGTATACTTTGTGCCTGGGATCATACTAGGATTTTGGCTCTTAGGCTCGAGTTATAGAGGTGGATGGACCATGAATTACAATCTGCTAGGCTGCAAAGCAGATTGACTTGGGCATTGCAGGGTGATGCCAATACCAAATTCTTCCATGTGGTGACTTCAGCCAGAAAGAACCATAATGCTATCTAGGGTCTTGAAGATGAGGATGGCAATCAGGTTGTTAATGACTTGGGCATTAAGGCCATGGGGGTTAGGTATTTCAAGAAAATATTTGAAGATGACCACCTGACCAATATCGAGGCCCAACTAAAAGTCATTTGATTATTTCCCTCCTTTATTAACTTTGAAGAGAGGGAGTCTTTCTCATCCCAGATCACATTAGAGGAAGTTGAATCAGCCCTTAAAACCTTCAAAAAAGATAAGTCTCCGGGGTCTGATGGATGGCCTGTTGAATTCTACTTGGATTTCTTTGACATTTTGGGGCCTGAACTTGTTAATGTGGTGGAATCTTCCAGACGGGAAGGCAGGATGACACCTTCATTGAACTATACCTTCATAGCGCTTATTCCTAAGAAGGAAAATCCCATTTCCTTTGCCGATTTTAGACCCATTTCCCTTTGCAATCTGGTATATAAGCTGATTTCTAAGGTAGTTGCCTAGAGACTCAAGCCTTATTTAGACAAGTTTATTTCTCCTCAGCAATTTGGTTTTTTAAAGAATAGACAAATTATTGAGCCCCTGGCTATTACATAAGAAGTTCTTCACCCTGTCGAAACAAATAATAGATGTGCTCTTATGTTAAAGTTGGATCTCTCTAAAGCCTTTGACCAGGTGAATTGGACTTATCTCAGACTTATTCTTCTCCAAATTGGTGTCCCTCTGGTGGGTGCAAACTGGATTTTGGGTTGTCTGTCCTCTGCTAATTTTTCACTTCTTGTCAATAGATCTCCCTCTAGTTTTTTTACAGCTTCACGTGGCATTAGATAGGGATGCCCATTATCCCTGTTGTTGTTTATTCTGGTCATTGAAGGGCTTGGTCTAATTATTAAGGATGCACAAAACAATGGTAAGATCAGGGGCATTAAGATTTCTCCTCAACTTTCACTCACTCATCTACTCTTTGTGGATGATGTGATTATGTTTGGTACCGGTACATTCGAGGAGTGGGTTTCATTTAAAGTCATACTGGATACCTTCTGTGATGCCTCCGGTATTCAAATTAACATGGATAAATATTGCTTTCTCCACAATAATTTGGATGTTGGTCTACTGAACAGCATCTTTGGGTTCTTCCCTTACAAATTTGAGCACATTAACAAGGGTTTTAATTACCTAGGATATTATCTTAAGCCCCTTGGGTACTTGGTTAAGGACTGGAATTGGCTCTTGCAGAAATTTGAGAAAAGAATCTAGCATTGGACCTTTCGTCTTTTGTCCATTGGGGGAAGACTTGTTTGATCAAAGCATTGCTCACTAGTTTGTCGTATATTGGATGGCCCTGGTACTTGTCCCTCAATCCATTCTTGACAAGCTCAGAAGTATGATTTTCTCTTTTCTGTGGGGTTCTTCTGCGGTCAACAAAAAATGCCATCTTGTAGATTGGAGTTCTCTATCTTTCCCGACTGAGTCTAGGGGGCTGGGGAATCAAACATTTGGGTTGGTTCAGCCTTTCCCTTCGTCTTAAAAGTTTTTGGCTGGCTATCAATGGGAATAGTATTTGGTTTCATCTATTGACAGTGAAGTATTTGAAAAAATCCCTATGGCAACCTGGCTTCGTAAGAAATATTTTTCTACTAGAGGTGTCTCTGTGATCTGGAATGGTTTTCTTCATACTCTTTCTTGGCTGGGCAGTGGTCTAATCTGGAAGGTTGGTAATGGAAAGGCTATTTGGGTGGGACTAGATCCGATTGTTGGTCTGGGATCACCATTTACGCTTCCTCTTGACCTTCGGGACTATCTAGAGGATTATGGTATTTCTTCGCTGGACTAAGCAAGAAATCTTACCTCAAGTGCACAGAAATATTGGTTCACGGTTGAGGAATTGGATCTAGAGGGTGACTGGAAGCATCTTTGGGACAATTTTACCGTGGGGCTGGAGTATGGTAGAATTAGACTTTCTGAACAACATGATTCTTTATTATGGTCACATGATCATTATGTGGGTGTTCTTACTGCTGCACATGGATACAAGTGCATCGTTTCTACTTACTGCACTGTGGGTCGATCTCCTGTACTAAACCTTCTCTCGGAACTTAACATTCAAAAAAAAATATATTGTTTCATCTGGTTAGTAGTAAGGAATCAGATTTTGACTTGGGACAAGCTCCAGTGCCGTGGGACAAGCTCCAGCGCCGTGGTAGACAAGGTCCGAGCATGTGTTTACTATGTCAAAGGGGTGAAGATACACCATAGCACCTAGTCATTGATTGTTCTTTCTCCAAAAGTGTTTACTCAGTCTTTGGAGACTATTTTGGGCTACCCTCTATCCAGCATTGCTTTGTCATTTCCTTTCTGGAACATTGGTTCAAATGTATTCTTGTTAGCTCTTCCTTTAGATACTTCCCTCTTTTCTTTTTCTGGTGTATCTGGAAAAAAAGAAATTGATGCATTTTTTACAATAAATAGGCCTCTGTTCATGCACTTCTTAAGCAAATCGATGATCTCATTTATTTGTATCTGGTCCCATACAAGAAGAAACAAACTAGAATTGTTGGCTCTGGTCCCTTGATCAGTTACCCTTGTGGTTATTTCGATGGGGCTGCTGCAGGGAATATTGGTGGTGTTGGCTTTGTGATTCATTTGAATGCTTCATACTCTATTAGCTTTTCTATGGGATGTGGCAGAAGCACAAATACCAGATCTGAGCTTCTGGCTCTGTGGGCCCTTCTTATGGTGATCAAACCATTAGAGGAAATTTGGGGTCTAAAATGGGCCTTATAAGAAAACGTGCCAAAATAAGTTTTTGTGGGTTGGAATTCAAGAACCAATAGAATTTCAATCAAA
>LPNX011140556.1:7194-133802 GCA_001517045.1 Pseudotsuga menziesii | reverse complement strand
TTATTTTATTATTTTAACCATTATTTTATTATTTTAACTATTATTTTATTATTTTCCTTAGGAGGCCCATTTTAGACCCCAAAATTCCTCTAATGATTTGGGGATCCCTCTACTTACTATTTATGGTGATTCACTTGTCATTATATCTTGGGTTAACAGACTAGCATCACTAAATTCCCCACATCTGAGTCACTGGTGTGATGACATTCTATCTTTGCTACAACATGTCCCTCCTGTGACCATCAAACATATTTATCGTGAGCATAACCAGCAGGCTAACAGTCTCTCAAAGCAGGCTTTATTGTTGGACCCCAGTTTTGGGAACTTTATTGAATCATTGGATGGTATGATCATTGATAAAGGGAATTACCAGCTTTTTTAGTTTGTGCCAGGCTTTAGCCCCTACACTTTATTTTGGCACATATATCTGTGTATGTTCGAACTGGTTCTTAGCTGACATTGAAGAGACTCTCAGCCTTCTTGTTATGCTCAGGACTAGTTTGTTTTTTGGTCAATCTTGATCTCTATTTCAGTATTTTCTGACCTATTTATCAGGAATGATGAGAAAGTCTGTCCATGACAGACTTTATGCTTTTCTGTTTCCTTGTTTTCTAGCAGATTGGTATGTTTCACTGATTATTTAGTAATCAGAGGGGACCCCAAATGAGTATGTTTTTGCAGAAGCTTGGATTGCCCTTTGTTGACTGAATGTATATGATATCCTTTGATTCAATAAGAATATCAAGGTCTGGTATTTTTTCCTTTGAAAAAAAAATCTATTTTTAAGGCTTTCAAACCCTAATGAGTTAAAGGGAGAATAGACTTAGAATTCTACCGTTTATTTTGAAGTAGATGAGAGAAGTTTATACATTGGACCCTTGAGAAAAGCATCTGTAATTTTTGGAATGAAGTGAACATGCCATGCCTTCATGGGGAGACATTATCATGTCATAAATTATTGTCTGTTTAGGTGTTTTTGGAATGAAGCGGCCATGCCCTACCTTGATGGGAAGACATTATCATGTCTTAAATAATTTGTTATTTCGCCTATATAATATTTTATAAAGCATTGTTATTTGATGATGGATGAATAAGGTTTTCAATTGTTTTCATAATTTTGATTGGGTTAAAGATGCTAATTAGGTTAATGAAAGCGAGAAGATGTTTCATAATTTTAAGTCATAAAAGATTGTTAATTGGGTTAATGAAAGTGAGAAGATGTTTCATAATTTTAAGTCATAAAAGATTGTTAATTGGGTTAATGAAAGTGAGAAGTTGTTATAATTATTAAAATATTGTTTTTTTCAAATGAGTAGTTGGCATGTTGCTAAAGGTGTTAATAAATAATTTTTTATCATTATTGTTAAGTTGAGTAAGGTGGTCATATGTCTTATGAGTGTAAATTATGTCTCGTTTTTTAATTTAAAAAAAAACATGTAATTTCATATTTTAAGAAGAATCAAAATTACATAGATCTATTCAGATAACTAAAGAGCAGCGTTTTTAAAGAAGTGTGAAATTTTCGTGTTGAATTTGTATTATATAGGGATTAAACCCATTCAAAAATAAACATAATTTGTCTCAAAACTAGAAATTTTGGTCTAAATTTTTAACATATAACAAGCCTAGTACAAAAACAAAAACTGAGCATATTAGAAAACATATAATGAGCCTGAGTTGCATAAAGAGAAACCAATGTACTCCTTGAAGAATAAATGCCCTTCAGTCATCCCAACTACTTTTCTTATAAGTTGTCCGCTAAGGAATTGAATTATCTAAAAATATGCTTGATGGAAAAATTGATGAACAGCCCATCAACTTTCTATTTCTATTGCACCAATGTTCCAAGATTGCAACTGCAAAGAAGAAAGACCAGCTACCCAGTCCACTATCACCCTTAAATCACCAAATACCTGAATTGACAATATGTACTTAATTATAGCAAAGTTTAACAGTCCCCAAGAGGCAAGTAACTCAACACGGTGTTTGAACCTTCTCCACATCCCATCCACATCAAAAAATAATGGTATTCTTCTAGTTTGATTACCATTCCACCACCACAAAGTTCATTATTTAAGGCTCCATCAAAATAGCTATATGGAAAACCTTCCTCAAAGACTGGATCATGTAGACAACGAGGCCTTTTTATAGTTGGAGGTTTATAGAATTCCTTGAAAAATATCAGAATGTTTAGGCCCACAGCAATAGAATTCTAAGTAGATTTATCAAATATTAATGCATTCCTAGACTTCCAAATGTCCCACATAATAAGAAAGGTAAATTTTTGCAATGAGGAAGCCTTTTGATCCACAAGAGCGTATTTTCTTCCAAGGAGGGAAGATTCCAACACCAAAAAACATGTAACACATCTAGTACTTCTGCCCAAACTCTTTTGGAAAATGCACATCCAACAAAAAGATGGTGAATATTTTCTTTTGCATTGTTACAAAGGAGACAAATATTTGGGCATGTAATCCATCTTTCATTTAAGCAATCCCAGGTTAGGATACAATTCTCCAAGCAGATCCATGCAAAACATTTTATCTTTAATGGGAATCCTCATTTACACAGATCTATATACCACCAACTGTAAATGGGATCATGGAAGAAACATAAATGGCCTTGTAAGGCTCTTTAGTAGTTACAACTCCTGATTTTTTTCCATGTCCAAACCATTATCCTCGTCCTCTCCAAATTTGATACCTATTACCAAGGTGATTAAGCCATGAAATGTAATTTGACCATTCCCTTGGAAGATCTCCATCTAAAGCCAAATCAGTAGCAGTATACCAATAGGATGAAGCAAGAATATCAGAATTAAGATTTCTGAAATGTGCAAGTATGTTGTAACCCACTTTAGTTAAGTAAGTAATCAAAGTCACAAAAATTTTGTAAAAATATTCACCCACAATGAAAGGGTCAATTCCTAGAACCACTTTTGAGTCATTTCCTATTTTCCAAGAGACCAAAGAACCCAACCAATGAGAGGTTCTTGTAAAACCACACCATACATTTGAACCATGAGAAACAAATTTTTTGTCCTTCCTAACCCAACCTTCAATAATCAATTTTTTTAAGTATTTTGATATGAAGACATCACTCCATAGGTCCGACCCAAACAATCCCCTCCAAAGACTTTTCAGTCCCAAAGCTTGACTAAACCAAAACGTGTTTTTTATTCCCCATCCACCCAAATGTTTTGGCCTACATGTCTTATGCCACTGCACTAGATGAATCTTACGTTTTTCCAATCTGTTTTAACCATAAAAAATCATCATTTTCTTCCTAATTTTGTCCAAAGTGGATGAGAGAATCTTGGACAAGGACATTCAATACACATGTATACTTTCCAAGACATACTTAGCTAATATCAATCTACCCCTAGAGATTTCCATTTATGGCTCCAACTGTTGATTCTCTTCACCGCCTTTCTAAGAATCCATAGCTAATATTTGGTGAAATAACAATTAGGTTTTAGAAAACTCGACACTTTAGTGTAATAAAGAAACTTCTTCAAAATTTCCATCCACCCCTTTTTTTTAAGTTTTATTTCGACAATTGAGAATTATCAAAAATATGATTAAGTTATTTCATTGTCATTTCTTCCTCTATTCTTGAAATAAAAGCTATAGGTGAGAGAAGGCACAAGTCATTAGCATATAATAAGTTGATACATGCGGTATGGGTGAAATAAATGATTATGCCTATCAACATGAATGCTATCCATCTCAGTTATGTTTTTTTCTAAGAAATGGGATCATTTTGTTAAACGTCATCAACAAGTTTCAACATGGATGAGAAAGTTCGAAGGTGGGATTATGTCATTTTTTGTTACCATTGGAAGGTAAGTTAGTTTATATAAATAAATGGATTTCTTTTGATGTCCTTAGTATTGGTGTTGTTGTTTTGATACATTTTAGAAATAATAGTAATAGTTCTACTAACAATGGTTGAAATTATTCAATGATTTTGTAAAATTAAAGTACTCGAGCTCCAAATATGGGGGTACTCAACTTAAAAAATATATTTTACAACATCGGTTGGATTACCTTTATGTTCACCTTCATATGTATCTTCACCTTCATAAGTTATACATGTTGAAATGCTACAATTTGGCGATATACAACTATAAATGCAACCAATATTTAAAAAAAAAACAAGGCATGCTTAATCAAGCCATCAAGTACTCTAGTGAACTAAAAAAGAGAATATCAGACAACTCAAGTAACACCACATGATTCCAAAAATAATAGAGCACATAGTCATCCTTCTATACATTTAATCGATATAAACCACAAAATCAAGTTAGGGAAGTGAGAAACTGCAAAAATCTCAAGCATGCACTTGTTAATGTTGAGACTGTCAAGTTAATCTCTTAGTTTTAAGGACACTAAAATTGCTAATGTAGTTCGGACCTCAAAAGACATAATAAGTGCATAGACACCTTTGAGAAGTAATAGAAGGGAGAGTTTTCCTATCCAAGGTAGGAAATAGTTGCTCAAATTACTGCATGAAGTGCAACAAAGCCCACACCAAGAACTTGTACCATAAGCAAAATTATGTTAATTTGTAGTTTACATGCTTTCAGGTTGCCACCCATAGTGACCCGCTTGGTCAACCAAAAATAAAGGATTGTGATGGGGTGAAGAATAATGGTGGAGAAAATAGAAAGGGAGGGGATGATGATAACAAGGGAAATGATGAACCAAAAAGGAAATGGCTAAGACAATAAGGGAGAATTGATCTCTAGATAAATTGAAGGTACTTATTTGTATAATAGAGATGGGTTGTAAATAATTGAGATTGACTACCAAGTTTTTCAAAATGCTTAGCCATCTAAAACTTAAAAATATCAATGTTTTAAGAAGAGGGTATTTTGTAGCTAATAGGTGGTCAATTACATGATCATTATATGTGAATAAAAAATATAGATAAGATTATAATAGAAGTATTTGAAACCACATAAATGAGTGGGTAGCTTTTTAAAATCAAAGTACTCGAGCTCCCAACATATGTCGAGGTAGTTGAGTTAAAAGATAGACTTTGGAACATTTATCTGACTACCTTCATGTTCATCTCATCTATATTTTCACCTTCATAAGTTATACTAATCATAGTAAGTTTTTAACTATTTATAAAGTTGCATAGTGTATCCAATGTATTATTGGTTTTCAAATCTTTCTTTCATGGGTCTCCTTAAATGAAAACCTTTCGAGTGAAATATTAAAGCATTTAAGTTGAGAATAATTGAACAAAAGGACATTATCAAATGTGCATATTCTTTCATTTTCTTCTTGAGAGATAATAGAATGAAAAACCTGTGGGAGAAATCAAGATGGGGAGTAAAGCCCAGAGGAATTGCCATCTTTCAGAGTGGGAAAATAATTATATTGCATCTCTCAAAGGAAGTGGAAGACTAGAGATACAAATGTATAAAAATGTGTTTGGGAAGGTCCAAACCTTGGGGAATTGAAAAGTTGTTATTTGATGATATGAAGGTCTTATTAGTCCCACCAAAATCAAATAAGCTAATTGGAAATAATTCTTTATCACAAAGATAGGCTACGTGGTATATCACAACACTATGTACTTAACAATCATGTGAATGATGGTTGTTTTTATTCCTTATTAGTAAGACACAAGCAAACACTAGTAAAACCAATTAACAAGTTGGAAGTGAAATATTGCAATACTAGTGGATTAAGCTAACTAGGAAGTGGAACTATAGAGATACTGATGGACCAAAATTATGTTCTAGGTAGGTTTGAATCCTTAGGGATCTGAAAGACTGTGATTTGAGGATATGAAATTCTTATCAATCCCACCAAAATCAAATATGTTGATAGGAAATAATTCTTTAGCATGGAATTAGTTTGTGTGGTATATCATAACGTTACTTACTTAGTACTAAATTGAATGGTGGTTGTTTTACTTCTTTAGTTTAGTTTAATAACTTAAACTTTAAAGAGAATAAATAGATTACAGGAGAATATATGCTTTCCTAATTGCTACGATGATTCTTCACATTAGGTTTTTCAAACTACCCTATTAATAATAATCAAGCAGAACTACTTAGAAGAATAATGTTGGAATTCTCTACTACAAATACGATAGCATATAATTTTGTATTGAATATATTACAACAACACTAATAAGACTTTACACATTTTTATACAACATGCTAACATGCAATTTGATGCAACCATGACACTTACTATGTGTGGTGATTTTTATCAACATGAATACAACAGGAAAAAGGAAATAATATGATGCTAGCCAACACAAGACCAAAAAAAAATTGTGTTTTCCAACATCATCCCTCAAGATAAACTCGGTCCTATAATCATGTCACTAAATCTTGATGCACACTAGTAAAAAAGTGGAAATGAAAAAAAAAAGCTATAAACCAAAATATAGGCATTATAAACCAATATAGGCATTATAGGCATAAACACAAAATATAGGCATTATAGGCATAAACACAAAATATAGGCATTATAAACCAATATTGTAATAGTGTGTGTCTTCCTAAAGTTTGAAGTGTAAGGTCATATGGTTTCATAATGTTGTATTAGATAAAAATAAAAGTAGGTATAGTTTATCATTTAGACAATACCTTCAATGTTCACATGCCACATATACATGTTAAAGGAAAAAATCATAAAATGTGTCATGACAAAAGTTTCCAAAGGCATTGTAGATCTAGTTAAACCTTCAAGCGAAGTGTTGCATGCTTTCAAAATTCTCACAATATGCAAATATGGATATACTAACATAACATCCTTATCTTCTGTGACAACCTAAACCTTATAGATAAAGGTCACATGATTTTGAATTGTTACAATATCCAAGAATATGGACAATTCTACGTTGAAACTGCACCTTTACTAGTTGTGTATACCAAAGCTCCATAGTTTAAGATGATAATGTTTCAAAATGACACGATACGTAATATTAGGGATAGTCTAGTATTACCATGACATCTTTACTTGTCATGTATACCTAAACCATGACTTTTAATATGAAAATATTGAGATAGTTCAACATGAACATAACATATTTACATAGTGTGTCTACCTAAACCTTAAAGTTGAAGGTCGCATTAACTTAAAATGTCACAATACATAAGAATACATGTAGCTTAGTCAAAGGTTACATTGACTTAAAATGTCACAATACATAAGAATACATGTAGCTTGAGAATTACACATATTTGCAAGTCATGTCTATCTAAACCCAGCCAAGGACATGTAGATTAAACGTTTGGTGACATTTAAGAATATTAATAGTTTGACTTTAACACAACATCTTTACATGTCATGGCCTCCTAAACCCTAACTCTAGAGTTCAGTCGAGTTGAACATCTTGCAATATGTAAAAAATGGAAATAGGTCGATGGAAACACAACATCATTACATTAAGTATCACTAATGAATTGTCTTATTCCTTCCTATCATGTCTATCTAATGTTAAATTTGTGAACCATTGATCTACAGGCAAATATGAAAGTTGTAGGAAGGGAATTATGCAGTGGAATAATCAAAGAGAACGTACACTGAACAGGAAATTCATACCACAAATTTCAGATAAATCGGACAAGAATTGCTTAGATAATCATAGCATTAATATTCATTCATTAATCAATAATACAAGGATTATACAATAAATAGAATTAAAATGCTAAAGACATGATTCAAATCTACCAGTTCTAACTGACTTATTAGCTAACTCAGTGTGTCTAAATCAGTGTTGGAGCTCACTAGTTTAACTTTGAATGTCTAAATCAGTCTACAATCAGTTAACTAATGAGGTAGGTGGATAAAAGGTCCCACACTCCCTACATGCATGCAAAATTGGCGCTAGGCTAACTGATTGTAACTGGAGGATAACTTGACATCACTGGTTACCAACCACAACCAACTGATGGAGGTTGCTAGTGGTACTCAGAGTGGGATCCTATAATGTAGGGATTGGTCCCAGAGGCACATAAACTCATGCATGCACATGCAGTAAGTGGAAAATAACCTCTAAGTGTGTACCCCATACTCTAGTTAAGTGATAATGACTTCCTAAGTTGGGAAAAATGACCAAATATACTATATTGAACAAAGGAGAATTAATTAATCCTAACATATAAAACCTAAATATAGAGTTCTCACAAATTCAAAGTCTTATCATATTTAAATATAAAGATACTTTGATGCTAAATATGTAAGCCATATTTTTCCAAGAAAAAAAAGCTAATATTATTTTTGCTCTAAAACATATATGCTAAGTATTATGTTTCTTTTAAAACAATAAATTAAGGAAGGAAAACCAAGACCCTACATTGCATAACCAAGTTTTATCTATGTTGAACTCTCCCTAATTTCATCCATAATTTCTTAGAGGGACATTTCTCTTTGGAAAGGGTCAATAATCCATGAGAAAGACAATTTCCCTTTAAAAGGAGTTAATGATCTTTTGCTAAAAGGCTCGTTGGCAAGGCCATTTATAAAAATACACTTTAAAAAATAACAAGGGTAAAAGAGGAGGAGATCATGATTTTACTATACGTGCCCACGGTTAAAAGGGGAAATCGTGATTTTAGTTCATGTGATCATGGTAAAAAGGGGCAATCGTGATTTACTTTATTTGACCATATTTTTCTTATCATGATAAAAAGGGATATCGAGGGAAAGTGAGATATGGAGGAACAAGTTGTTGAAGGCTCCATTCATATGAGTTGGAGTTCACTTCATAGTACATAGTATGCATTGTTACTACTACTCCATTATTATGGAAATAATGGTTTCTAACAAAATTATAACTAATTTATTTATTTTCAATATTAAATTTTAGTTAAGCAAATATTATATTTTGTTGAAGGGAAAATTATGTTAGAATCAAGGTAACAATCATTTCTCTCAACCATCCAAGCTATAACCAATAGAAAAAAGAAAACTTTGTTTATGATCCATACCTTATACTTCTTATCTTCTCTTGATGAAGATAATATTAAGTTTGAATTACAATTTTACATAGGTCTTGTGTTAGCTAATTAAAACAATTTGTTGAGATCTCTCACTTGAGATCAAACACCACAAACATATATACATAACATTTATAGATACCAAAATTTCAATAAATAAAATATTTTACAATTATTTATATATATTATTTTTAACATTTTATATATAAAAAGTATTACATCTATTTATTTATATATTATTTTTGACATATTAAAAGTAAATTAGTGAAAAAATCCTAACCAACTAAACACTAGAATGACCACAACCCAACCTACTCATTTACTCTTTCAAAAGTTTGTACTTTTTTTCATGGCTGTAGACAGTATGGTTACGTGATGTTCTGATCTGCTATTTTTTCTCTCAGTCAAAAAGATGGTATATGTAAATGATGTCTTTTGATTCCTATGAATAACAAAGACTAGTATTTTTTCCTCAGAAATATATATAGACAATTCATATGAAAGCGAACATCTAACTTTTGCATGATCATGTTTCCTTGTAATTAAATATCTCACTATTTAAAAACAACTTTGGGTAGATCCCAGATCTTATGTCAATTTTGCTTTAACCCAATCAATCATGGATTTATATTCTAGAATTGTTATAGGTGTCATGTCCCACAAGGGGTAGGATAGTGTGATAGTATTTTGTTTTTGTTTAATTAGAAATGTGAGAAATATATATATTTTTATATAAAAGTGTATATATTAAATGTATTATTTATATAATCTGAACTTTTATAGTTATTAAATTTATATATATACTAGCATAACTATTTAATTTGTAGTGGGTAAATATAGATAAGTTACAAATTAAGTGTCATCAACTTTGGTTATTCATGTCTTAGTTATGACATATAAATTTAGATAATTTTAAAATATATTTTTTGAAATTGTTTATTGTGAATTTGAAAGAACAACTATAAAATAAATTTTGAGAGTACACTTGTCTCATCTTCTTGTATATCCAGTAATTTGTTTTAATAAAATCTAAATTTGGAAGTATTCAAAATATGGTTTTGAATTCATAAATATATTCAACGCCCTCAAAAACCTCCATAGCATCTAAATAATATAATTTCCATAATTACTATACATTACTTTTATTTTTTAAATAGATTTTCAACTAAACTTTTAACAAAACAAGACAAAAAATATACTTAAAAATATTTAAAAATCTAGAATATTTAAACTACTCCTTTTTAAAATATACATATATATATTTTGTCTCCCTCTGATTTCATTTCAATTTTTTTAATTCCAAATCATCAGTACCATGCCTTTTTATGAAGCTTTCTTTTTTTTTTCAAGAAGAAAAAAGCATATCCTTGTTATTCTCAAAAGAATCAAAGGTCATAAGTACATTCATCCCATCATTGGGTCACATGATATAACAGCCCACCGGAGTTTTCAACCAGGGGGGAAGGCATAACAGCAATAAGAAATGATCCCATCAGAAAACTGTCTCATCATAAAGAGAGGACTGTCTGCTCATCCACATCTACCGAGTGCCAATGGGCACTGAACAACATTCTAAAAGAGATCACTCTATCCATCGAAACAGCTATAAGGAGGATAAATAGTCCCTTAAATAAGCTCAAAAGAGCTAAAAAGAGTCATGAGAAACTAGTTGATTCTCAATATATTCCATAAAACAACCTTTACCTTGAGTAAAGGAGAGTGCATTTTTAGAGAGACGGTCAGCTATCCAATTGTGCTCTCAGTAAATGTGAGTGAAAGACAAGTCCTAGAAGCTAGAAATTAGCTTCTTCGTCTCCCTACACCAATGAACAAGTTCAGGTGGAGAGAGAGCAGTCGATCCCTTCACCCAATTGATGATTACTTGTGAATCACCGTAAACATGGGATAGGGGGATCCCCATCATATGGGAGGAGAGCAGAAGTGCCCATAAACTGAGCAATTCCGCTTTGGTGTTAGTACCATATCCCACCCCCAGCGAGAACTCCATGAAGTGGGAATCATTGAGAAAAATGCAGTAGCCTACACCAGCAATCTTACAATTTGATGCACCATCTATAAAGCCACAGGGAAAAACCATGGAGGGAGGTTTCCCATACTTTCTGTTTCGGACTTTTTTAGTGACAGTCCCAGAAGGGGGAGCATGAACTGTAGTAATAATTTGCTGAATAATACTGTGAATATTTCTTTTTTTCCCTTCGAAAATGGCCAGATTGCGCACTTTCCAAAATATCCACATCATATAGAAAGGGAGCAGAAAAAGGTGCGAGTTCCTTGATATATTACCATACCAACCATTTAACATGTCACCAATAGGAACACCCGGAGAACAAGATGGAATATTAAAATGTTCACTGACATGTTCAGCCACAGTTTTCCAGACCGTGCAGAAGGAGAATAAGTGCTTGACGGTCTCCTCGTCCAAGCAACAAAGTGAGCAAATGCCTGGGCCCGAAAAACCTCTTTATGAAGCTTTCTTTATCACCTTTGTGTAACCTTCTTAGAAACACATGTTACATTTCAACCATGCCAATGATGCTTTATTGAAACGTTAGGAAAGGTGACACTATTGTGCACTGGTTAGTCGATAGTGCATCATGGTGGTGGTTTAGAGAGCCATTTTACTAATCCAATGGGTTTTGAGCAAAGCAACATCGTTATTTTTTAGTTTTGTATTAAGATATGTGTATGTTTAGATAAGTGACTTGGAATAGGTGTCATGTTATTATATAGATAATAATGGAGATTGAAACTTTTCCATTTGATTGATACTCATCCATTTGATTGAAGAGTAGGTGGGTGATTTGTCTTCAATGGAGATGACTTTGTTTTCATTTCATTTTTTATTTATTTTTTATATTAGCCTTGCATTGTCCCAATACGTGGTCATGCCCTTTTTATCAATGCCTTTCTCGAGCCTTTATTCCCTTCCTTCAGAGGATAAGTCAATTTTCAAGTCCGAAAGTGCAACTCCGAGAGAGAGGCGGGTACGATTTTTAGAGAAGAACTTGGTTTTAAACTATGTTATTGAAGAAAGTAACCCAACCACCCACCAAGCATCAACAATTTATCATCTACCGAATTTACCAAGCATCAACAATTTATCAATTACCGAATGTACCAAGCATCACCTATGGAATTTCAAACACGCTTTCTTTTTTGTTATGGGCCTCAGAAGTTAGAAGCACCTCTTGAATTTGATACCCATTTATTTAGAAGGTTTCTTGGAGCTATTAAATTTGGTAAGATGTTATTTTCAATTTTTTTTTATAAATTTGATAATAATGTAAAAATTGATTTTAATGAAATTATTATGTGTTTTATCTTAAACATGAAATTGTTTTTGTTGTTTTGGTATTGAGCTAGGTTAACAATTGCGACTTAACAAAGACATGGAAACATGGTTTTGTTGTGGGAGGCTCTCAGTCTCACTTTGTGCACTTCCACTACTTCCACTACTTCCAAGTTATAATTTATATGTCTTGCTGCTAAAAACTTTTCAATATATTTTCACTTATTTTTAAATGATTTATTTGATAAATGTTAAAACTTATTAACATTTTATTATTCTTTTAGTCTTAGTAATTAGTTGAAACAATTGCTTTTACTCATGGGAAAAAAAAACTTCCAAGTAAGTTTGAAATTGAAATTGAAATTGAAAGTGGTTTCTTCTTATCCATTTATAGTCACCCCAAAGTGAAAGGCAAAGTGAATAGCACAAAGAGTTAAGTTATCAACTTGAATGGAAAAATGTATCACATCATTGGCTCTATATTAGTAAAACTTCTGCCCAACTAATAGTAAGTTTAAGAGAAGAATTTTTCTATAATCAATTTAATATGTCAAATTAAATATGTTTGCATTATTATAAAATTGAAATAAAATGAATTACCTTTATTAGAAAACTAAATGCTTTCAACAACAACAAAAAATTATCAAATGCTCATCAAAGTGTATAGACAACTCCACTTCTGTGAAACATTTGTTGTAGGTTGTCATGTAAAAGTTTACATTCAATAATAGTTGAAAAATCCAAAACAATCCACACCTTGGAAAAACATTCTTATAGAGAACATCATGGTACAATCTCAATTGCAATTTGTTTTTAAATAAATGGCCTCTACAAAAGGCATGTTAAATTTATTTGGCGTTTTAGCTCAAGTCCTTTGGAACAAAATGTCACAATTTCAATTACACCATTGATGTTAACCTTGAAATTTTTTCATATTTTGTTTGTTTCCTAAATTTATCACTTAATGTACTTGAGATGCATTGTTGAGCCATTGAAGAGTACATGATAAACTAAAAACAGGGTAAAAGAGTCTAGTGCCATATTTTATTTGGAAATTAAACTCCTTAATAAAAACATATCTTTTAACTGAAATTTAAAATTTCACAATTTCAATTATACCATTGACTCAATATGTGAACCTCACAAAATTTTATATGTTGCATTACATGTAGTCTGACATTAACCTTCATAAAGGATTCTAGGTTCTGTGTTTTGTTTGTTTCTTAACTTTATCCCTTAATGTACTTTAGATGTATAATGCTGGCACATGTTACTTTTGAGTTGTCGAGGTAGGTGTGTTTTTGCTCCACTCTTTATTTTCAAAGCACGTGATCAACAAAAAACATAGGTAAATGAGTTTATTGTTATCTTTTAATTGGAAATTAAACTTCTTAATAAAAACATATATATTTTAATTGAAAAATAACTTATTTAATAAAATGTATAAAATAAGGGTATTTTTATAGAATAGTCTACTTGTTTTTAATTGAAATATAAAGAATTTATTTTTTTCCAAAATATGATTTTTGAAGCGAATTCAGTATCCTCAAATATCGTACTAATACTTAGATTCTGCACGTTTAACAAGTATTATATACTTTCTTTTTTAAAGAATTATATAAAATTTCAAAACGTTGAAACAAATATTAGTTAGAAAAACATAAATGAAATGAAATTCTGGAAAGGATAATAAGTATCCAATAATTTATTTACTCCATGCAGTGTACTTTTCTTATTTCTATGCCACACAAGAAACTTATCAAAGACATATCCTTGTGATTTACCTAACAGATAATTAAATTGCTTCAATAGGCTTCCAAGTCCACAAACTACCCAGAAGCAAAGTCCACACAAAATTAGTCAAAGAACTGGTTTAAGAAATTCAAGGTAATGACCAAATTCGTGAAACAGTAATTTCCTAACTTTTACCCAACTTTACATTTAACTTTTTAACTTTCCATTTAAACGTACGGCAACAATAATTAAAAGTCAACTATCGAGATTCCAGAAAATTTCCGGCGAGTATTCTGTTTTTTGGTTGCTCCCGATGAGTAAAACAGTTAATTTAATTTGACAGCTTTGGCCAGAAGCGAGAGCCTGCCTAGAGGGAGGGAACCACTAGCATTAATAACCTACGTTCTTTCTGACAAAAACCTGTTGTCGGGCCCACATACAATTAAATGGGACGAAGATGATATTATTTGATGTGAGTTGTATAAAGAGGGGGATTTTTTTTACCTCTGTTTCTTGTTGGTTTTTATCAGTTTTTTGTCATGAATTTTACGGAATTTTCAAAATGTTCAAAAACATTGCTAGATCTTACAGAGCGTGGGTGATTGAGGTTTTCCTGTCATTTGATTTCAATTCTGAGCTTAAAATTGTGCAACAAATAACAGTAATTACAGATTTTGTAGATTAAATTCACCGGATTCCGACAGAAACTCAGCCTAAAAGTTAAAAAGTCCCCTAGTTACACAACTCCTATTTGATATCTTGTGACAAATCCAAACAACCTATCAATGTTCCAGCTATTAACTCTTGGTTTCTTAACTAGCAACATTCTCTCGCCCTAAGCTGCAGGCGGAGCGATGTATTGTTCTCAGTAGAGGATCGATTGTGGGTATTTTTTTTAAGGTTAATCTCGATTTTATACAAAGTATTAGGAAGTTAATTTTGATTTGGGCAAAGGAAAATTTGTTAAAATTGCAATTTTGATTACAAAAGCTTCCAGATTTAAAAAAAAATCAGGCCAACTCAATTCAATATACATTTGGACTTTGATAATGCCGCCAATTCATCCAAAAACATTAAGTAAAATAAGCACCTGCAAATGTATTAGATGGAAAACAAAAACCATCCACGAATGCCAAATCATCCGAAATAGAAATTTTATGCAAAGAATTTCATATTTTCTGTCAAATTATATTCATCTAAATAAATAAATAAACCAACAAATTTGAGGAATGGACAATGAATACAATCCATATACCTAAGATAATCGAAAATCAGAATGCAATACAGTGTTTAAATGCTAGGAAATACAACTACTTTCATTTTTTTTGCAATAGAGTGCTTAAACAATGGGACCTCCATTTTTTTCATCACAACCCTTGTCACGATGTATTTAACATTTAGCTGATTAAATTTTAATTTGGTTATTGAATTTTACCGTAATAGGGTTTGGTGAGTTAAGTTTTAATTCACTTTCTTACTGCACTACATTTTGGCTGAGCCCAGGGTGCATATTTTTTATCAAAGCCGTCATGAATAGGCTCGCCTGAAGAGTGTTGCCGCCTTTCACACACTTGGGTCACGTGGCAGAAATCTTCAAGGCACTCGGTGTGTCCTTGGGGGCAAGTCTCGAGTCAAGGCTGTCACCTTGTTCTTGACTCCTCCGTTTGGGCTCAACTCCTAATGGAGCCAAGGGGGATAGACCCTATTAAGTTACTAAGGAGAATTACTTAGTGTTGTGATGTTTAAACTGACTAAGTTATTTAGGAGTTTACAATTTAATTATTGATAATCATAGATGACAAGATGTAAAAGATGAACACACGAAAGCACAATACTGAGACACAATATATATATAAAGCAAGAAGTTAACCAGTGCCTTAGAATGGAGTCAAAAATAGAATCAATATGCTTGCATGTGCTTGGAGTGAATGTTTTGTGATTGCCTCTTGGTATGTTTTAAGTTAAATGTGAAGTATGAGTTGATTAAATTAGGCAAAGGGGGGACTCCAGATATACCCGAGAGTACTTGAAGTATGTCCAAAACTAAACCTTCACGGCTACCCGCAAGGAATATGTGGGTTGAAATGGAGTCTCTGGGGCTATTGTTCAAAACGCACCTGTTAAGGTGTGACAGAGATCGGCGCCCTGAGGTCACTTTTCAGTAAGTTCCCGCTTCCTTTGGGTATTTTGCCACCGTAAAGGTTTGATCTAGGTGTTGGATTTTCACCTGATGGTTTGTCAGTTGGGGAGAGTGAATCCTAATTATACTAGTCACCCAAGTGCTTTTGATACAGCTTGACTGATCGGACGAACCACAGCCAAGTGCAGAGCATACACACTGAAGTCTTGTCGATTTTAATAAGTTTTAAACTGGGTGTTCTTATTTAAAAGGAAAACCCTCCAGGAACCTCTTTCGATCCAAGTGGATCTCAATCGGGGAATCAATGAGGGGTTAATTTTAAAATTTTTGATAAATAAAAGATGAAAAATAAAACAAATACACAATTCTGGTTTTCTAATTAGTCCTACCACGAATCTCTTTCCCCTTTCGAGTCAATCGGGAAATCGTGGGGTAAGTATTATGATTACTTTGAAATGTAAAATATGGAGTATGATATTAATAATGAACTAAAGTATTAGTACCCTGTAGATTAGATCAATTCTAGTTTAAAAGAAATAAGCAGAAAAAGATGAAAAGGACACCGACGCAAATCCCCCCAGGGGGGATGGGGAATGGGCTCGAAAGAGCCTATTTCAAAAATGATTTTATTTATTAATGGTTACAATATCAGAGGACTGATATATCAGAAACTTCTTGGTCCTTATACAGGCTGAAACCAAGATTTTACAACTTTGGAAAGATTTTGAATTTTTTGGTGAAAAGGGAGACCCCTGGGGGGATTTGAACGCTCCTGAGGCCACTTCGGACAGCAGCTTCCTTTCTTTTCTGTCAAACCTGCTAAAAGAAAGCGAGCATGTTAGAATAACAAATGCCCAAAAACACGTTAAGAGTACCTTTGGATCAGTCTACCTTATCTCAAAAAAATGAAGTTAAAACTAGCTAAACAGGCGAAAAAGGAACCAAGGAAAGCAAGCTTTCCTTGGGATCTTGGCTTGCTGTTTGTGCAGCCAATTAAATATGCATTGATATTGCAGAATATTAAATTTTATCGTACAGCAAATGAAACTACCTTAACAGCAAGCTACAAATTTTCACTAAAAATGCTTGCGACAATATGGTAATTTTAGCTAGATCTCTTGAAATTGAACTTTGTGTGCAAAACAAAACTAAGATCTATACTTTTGAGGGGATATTACTAATTAGATCTATGTGTATTTTTCTTAATGAGATAGATCAGAGTAATAAGAAACCTTTAAAGTAACCAGTTTGAGGAAAATTTAAGATTTTTTAAAGGAGAGAAAGGTGCTTGTTGTTGAAGTAGATCTGCAGAAAAAACTTGGTAGTGAAGCACCGAGGGGCACGATCTTAGCAATCTCTGCTGGAAATCAATGGAATCAAACCTGAACCATAGATATTCCAGTCACGGCAAACCTGTAAGCTACAAAACAACTCCTGCAAACAGAACTATCAAATCTGAAGATACATATGAGAAGGGGATGATACAGCATGCAAATAATCTTATTTAACATACAGGTATTAACTCATTCAAACATATGCAGCAAATAGAAGTAAGTAAGCTTACTTACAATTATTTATCCTTATGATCTCAACAACCATTCAGTCAGACAATAGTTAAGTGCAAAAATTTGGAAAAATCGCAGTTTCACCTCGAATGCAGCATGACAATGACAATCCACACATGAAAGGTACTCCACAATTGAGCCTCCAAAGCTTCTCTTTATTTCAACAAATGAAGATCAGTACACAGTTACAATGGCAAGCCCTTCAGTCCAGCTCTAACTAGCTTGGAAGAGGGAGCCTCAAGCAAGATAAATACAATTTGCAGGCCATCCAGCCCAGGGGGGGCACAATTCCTCATGGAATCAAGTGAAATCAACTGATGGAGAGTTCATCAATGCAAGACTGAAGCCTGAGCCTACTTGTCAACCGAGGGCTTGATTGAGCTGACACATCAACCCATGCACCGACACATCGGCCCACGGAGCATCCAGGAGAGTCCACACGTGTGGAGGAGAGAGAGAGGGCGTAATTCCCCATGAAGACAGCTGTAGATCAACTCTGGATCTGATTTGATCCCCTCCTTCAGTCAAGGATTTGTCAGATCAAGTCAATATGCTCTAGATCTGATTGATTTCAGTCAAATCGGTTGAGAATCCACTGATTTATTGATTTTGGATTTGCTCCATTATTCATCAATTTATTAATTAAAATAATCAATAATTGATTTTTGGGGCTTTCTGACCTGAGTGATGGAAGATCACTCAAAACTTAGGAAATAGTGGGTCCATGGGTTTACATGGTTCTTTAGCTTGAAAATGAGCACCTACATGACTGAAACCGATTATTTGGCCCACTTTTATTACAAAATCAATTTTTCCAATTAAATTATTAAAAAATAGCCTAAGTTTTGGAAAAATTAAAATTTAATAAAAAACACTGAAAAAACTAAAAAATTGAAAAATTGAAAAACACATAGGGGGACTTAGACATGTTCATATGACTCAAAAATGATGTCTAGCATGCTTATATATTGACACATAGACTCTAATAACCTCAATAGGCCTAAATGCCAAGCCGACCACCCCAACTTTGGAGGTATGGAGTGAAAAACTCAGAAATTATCAGTCGTTTATTCAACAACCAATAATAACCAAGGGAAAAAACACCCTGGGCTGATCGGATGGACAAATGAAGTCTAAAAGACCGAGTCTTTTACAGACACTATCATGCTAGAACATTTATTACAATTGCCCCCTGGGGTATGAACATGTGATATAGTACAACAAGCACTTCCCAGAAGTACTTCCAAAGGTCTTCTGAAGTCCGAACAAGTTAACCCTATCCGGTTCACGAGGATCACTTGATAAAAAACCACTAAGTACAACTTAGGTGGTAACATTCTGGCTCCATCTGGGACACATTCTCTAATTGATCTTCTGTTCAAAGGAGAGGATTGAGAACTCTGGGATCTCTGGTTCCTGCAAGGCAATTAGAGTTTGTCAATAACATGTATATATAAGAAAAAATTAGCCATAAAAACAAACTAATGTACATGATTAATCTATAATGTGCAAAAATGAATACTTTACAAAAACTAATATACAAAGGAAAATTTTCAACATGGTACAAAATAACTATAATACAGCAATATCTATGATACAACAATATGATATATACAATTTAGAAATACATGCAGGGCAAGGTTTAGAAATTGGCCCTGAAACCACCGATGCCATTAAAGGCATCAAACTGTCTCGGCGAAAAACAACTTGAGGAGGAAACCATTCACTGGTAAGCTCAATCTTTCTCCTTCCAAGTCATTTAGGTAGAAGGAGTTCATTCCTGCTATTTCATCGATGATGTACGGTCCCAACCACAGGTTGTCAAGCTTTCCATGTTTCCCAGGTTTTTCCCGTCGTTTGTCCCAACGTAGAACCGTGTCACCTACTTGGAAGGACCCTGGCTGGGTAGACTTATCAAAGGCTCTCTTGACCTTGTCTGAATTTTTGATACTATGGTCAAGAGAGTCTCTTCTGCTCTCATCTAGCTCGATCAACTGGTTTATTCTATTCTGGATGGCCTCTTGATCTGAGCTGAATGTCTGTAGGAGCTGATAAACTGGAAGCTTTAGATGGACTGGTAAGGTGACATCAAGGCCATAGACTAGTTCGAAAGGGCTCCTCCCTGTTGAAATTTTCTTAGTGATCCTGTCGGCCCATAATGCTAATTTGATTTTGCTATCCCAAGCCTTCTTATTGTCGCCCACAATTTTTTTGATTATGGTCATTAAGTTCTTGTTACTTGATTCTGCTAGACCATTTCCTTGGGGATAGTAATTAGATGAGTGAGATAGGATAATGCCGTACTTGAAACAGAAAGAAGACATCTCGAAAGAAACAAAGCATGGGCCATTATCCGTGATTATTCTAGCTAGCACACCAAATCTTGTGATGATTTTATCTTCTAGGAAATCCATGACTATGGCATCGGTTGCCTTTTTGGTGGGTATCGCCTCTACCCACTTGGTAAAATAATCCGTGGCGGTAAGAATCCAAGAGTAACCATTGCTCGAGTTATCCTTGAACTTACCGATGAAGTCAAGCCCCCATTACTGAAAAAGGGCTTGGACTACTATTGGATTTAGAGGCAAGGCTTTCATTTGTTGCTTTCCAGTGAAGAACTGACACTAAGGGCAAACTCTGACAGCCTTGTGCACATCTGAAAATAGGTTTGGCCAATAGTATCCTGCTCTAAGGATTTTGTGGGCGGTTGTTTTAGCTGCAAAATGTCCACCACAAAATTCTGAATGGAACTCAACCATGAGTTTCTTGGACTCAGGTTCATCGACACATCTAAGTATCAAACCATCTGGGTTTCTCCAACCCAAACCATCTTTGGTCAAGCAATACTTAGTTGCCTTTAACCTTAATGCCCTTCTTTTATGGCCCAGTAAGTTATCGGGGCATGTAAGGTTGCGGAGGAAAAATATGATGTCGGTGTACCAGGGGTGCTGCTCTAATCTATGAAACTCATCTGATACACTTTGCTCTAAATTGCTACTTTGGCAGATTATTCCTAAAGCCTTCTCATTTCCTTGGGTCAACATCTTTGCCAGACTCTGTCCCTTAATTAATTTAGTAGGTCTTATCTCCAAATCATATTCTTGAATTTTTGAAACCCACTTACCCCTGAATCCTAGACAGTCCTACTGAGACATGATATCCTTGGCAGCTGCATGGGGTACATATCCAATGATTTTGGAGTAACCTATATAAGTTCTGAAATGTTTAAGGGACTTGACAAGAGCATAGGCTTGTTTCTCCATCGTGGTATACTTCAATTCTGAATTTTGTAAGGCTCTACTCATAAATGCTATGGGTTGCTCTTGTCCCTCCTTATTCTTTTGAAGTAAAACACCGGCTATGGTGTCTTTTGAGGCAAAGGAAAATATTTGGAATTCTTTGGAATAATCTGGACTAGTCAAGACCGGGGACATGGATATGGCATTTTTGATGGACTTGAATGCATCTTTCCCTTCATCTGTCCACTCAAACTTAGCATCTTTCTTTAATAGCTTTTGTAGAGGTTTCATTAATTCTTCTAAGTTTGGGATGAATCTTCTTATGAAATTGATTTGACCATTAAAGGACTGGAGAGCTTTTAAATTGTGAGGCAAAGGGACTTTCTTAATAGCTTCAACTCTCTCAAGATCAACCTTGACACCATCTTTAGAAATGATGTGCCCCAACAACTTGCCTTCATCAACTCCAAAGATTGACTTGGCGGGATTCAAGGAAATACCATATTTCCGACATCTTTTAAAAACCTGCCTATGATGACTTATGTGGTCAGATCTTTCTCTTGAAAAAACAGTTAAGTCATCTTGATATATTTCAATTATTTTGCCTATAAGTTCTTTGAAGGCAAAATCCATGGCTCTTTGGAAGGTGGCACCAGCATTCAATAAGCCAAAAGGCATTCTTAGAAATTTATAAGTACCCCAAGGTGTGGTGAATGTAGTCTTATGTTGATCTTCTTTATTTACCAACACCAACACCTGGTTATAACCGGAAAATCCATCCAACATGGACATCATTCCTGATCATGTTACTCTTTGAAGCAAACTTTCCATGTCGGGTAATGGGTAATTATCTTTGAGGCATGATGTATTCAGATTCTAAAATCTATACATATTCTAATTGACCCATTCTTCTTTCTAACAACAACTAAGTTGGAGCACCAAGATGAATGCCTTGTAGGTGCTATGATCCCTGCTGCTAGCATCTTCTGAAGTTCCTTCTGCACAATGGGGGCCAACTTAGGATTTATTCGCCTAAGTTTTTGTCGAAAAGGTTTGACCTCCTTAACTTCTTCTGTGAGGGGAATAGTGTGTTGAAACACATCCTCCCTATAGGCTTTAAGCTCATCATAACTAAAGGCCAACACATCTCTATACTCTTTGATTAGGTTGATCAAGTTGTTCCTTTCCTTTTCTGAAGTACCTTTTCCAATTTTTATTAACTTGGGATCTTTGTCAGTTCCTATGTTTATTTCCATATAATTCCCAGTTTTTATTTCTTCTTTTTGTTTTTTATGATGATCCTGATGATCAAAAAGATTCTCGAAAGCTATAAGGCTACTCAGGATGTGATTCATTTCATTATCCTCGCACTCCTGATACTCTTTACCTTCCTGCTGATAACTGATCTTGCAACCCTCAAACTCTTGTAGATTGTGGATGAATCTCAAAAGTTGCTCATCATCTTTGAAAACCTGCCAATGGTCTATATTATCTGGAATTGAAGGTCTGAAATTGATTTCCATCTTTCCATCCCCATTAATCATTTCATCCGATGGCTGGAGAGTGGATGCTGCTACTGCTAATTTATCTGCTAACCCATTCATTTCCCTATGGACCTTTTGAATGTTAAGTGCATCAAACCATTCCATAGTGTCCCATGTGGCATTCCTATACTTTCTTAGTCTGTCATTTTTGCATTGATACTGATTCTTAATCTGGAGGACAACTAAGTCTGAATCACCCTTTATGTTCAACATCTTTATCCCCATATCTTTAGTGGTTTCTAACCCTAGGAGCAATGCCTCATACTCTACTACATTGTTTGATGCTTCAAACTCTAACCTGAATGCAAAGTTGTAGACTTTATTTGAAGGAGAGATGATCACAATGCCCGCACCCTTTCTGGTTTTGGAATAAGCCCCGTTAAAGTACATTTGCCAAACTTCATCGATCTTTTCATTTTTAATGTTTTCCTTAATGGGAGCCATGAAATTTGACAAAATAGCATAGTTTCCAAAATTATCAGTGAAATGAACAAATTCATTTCTGGGTTTCTTAGGGTTTTCTACATGTCATTTCCTCAGCTTTTCTCTATGGAGAATCACCCTAGTGTTCTCTGATGCAGGTATAGTAGCATATGTCCAATCCATTTGAATGTGCCCACCAAGAGTTGCGGCCCATTTTCTGGATAACAACATACCCCAGTTATCTGGAACATCTATCACCACCACATCCATCGACATGTCGATATCAAGATATTTAGCCAACTTAACTTGTAAATTTAAGATTATCCCTACCACTTCAACTTCTCTTGCATCCATGGCACAAACATTGTGGTAGGGTCAGGTGACCCTTAGATTTAGCTGCTCCATTAATTTTCTTGTCATGACATTTGATGAAACACCTGAATCTAACATACAGTTATGAAGGAGAAGTTTATCAACTAAGAGGGAGACATAAAAAGGTGGGTGGTCTTCTCTTCTTGGATCAACACTGTTGAGGACTATAGGCATATATATAGGTTCAATATGTTCAGCTTCAAATATAGCATTGTTATTGGGAAGAGGATCTTCTTCGATAATATTATGGGCTTTACATTGACTATCCTCTAAGGCTTTCAACAACTTTTCTTTTTAACCGGGAATTTTAAGGACATCAGTTGCATAAACATGAATCTTAGCACTACTTATCCATTCTCCCATATCAATATTTGACTCAGGGACAATAGGAGGATCTGGGAGGGGAGAAGTGGTTACCTTGGGCTTGTACTGTTTAGACGATGATGGCTTCTCTCTTCTTTGATACACAACTCCCTTGAACCTGGCCTCCTTCATTTCCTTAATTGCTTCCGGAGGAGGCATTACACCATAAAAGTTAGACAGGAGATCCTTCTCGAAACCGTAATCCGTGGCCTATTGCCAATGCTGGTTTGATAGAGGATAGGTTCGGCCTACCATGTACACATGATCAAACTCGCTTGATGTTGTTTCCTAATTACTGTCCTCCGCCATCCCATGTTCTATTACTTGGTTTGCTACATAGCAAGTGCTTTCTGGGTGGAATTGCTCACAAGGTCTACACCATGGAATGATTTCATCTACCAGGTTAGTTGAGTCTAACTGGTTTGGAATCCTAGGTTCATGTTGAGGAGCCTTCTTTTGATACACTTGATTCTGTTTTGGCTGAAAATCCCTAGGTCCATTATTTCTTTCTAGTGTGACTATTCTGCTCTGAATATTATTTAATTGCACAGATTGGTTTGTCATGAATTGGTTCTGACTAGTCATCACTTTTTCAAACAGGCTAGTTACCTCTTCCATGGGGTCTTTAGAGGTTGCCTTTTCCTCTAATTTAATGGCCTTTCCCTTCTCTTTGTTGTACAAAGTGTTTCCCCTAGTGTAACCTGGAATGTTGGATTTGCCCGAAGATTGCATATTCTTTTCTATCTTCTCGGCCAGATCCTGAGCAGTTTTTAGATCGGTGGGATCTTTGTCTCTTAATTGGTATCTCAAATCACCAGTGACAGCTTCGATGTAAGATATGAGGATGGAGGCATCCCTTGGCTTGATCTCTCTAGGGAGGTCCGCAACCACACGTCTGAACTTAGTATTAAATTCATCAATGGTTTCATTTTCCATCTTCTTTATATTATGAAGGGCAGCAAGCAAATGTCTTGGTTCTTTCTTTTCCCCCCATTTCTTCTTAAAACCTTCTAGGAATTATATGAATCATCACCAAGGTCTTCATACCACTCCGCAGCATCATCCTCTAAGGATAAAGCAAAGAGCTTCATTTTGACATATTCATGGTTAGCGGCAGGACTATTGCAATAACTGGCTAGGTGCCTCTCAAACTTTCGGAGATGAGTCTTGGCAGTGGTAGCATTATTTCCCTTGAACATGGGGAGCTTCTTGATAGCATCATTTGGAATGTCATGAGGAGCACCTGCTATCTGAGAAAAGTCAAGGGGTTTGTAAAATTCCGTCATTTCTTGGGATTGGAAGGTATGACTCTCTACAAATATGTGATGGATATCTGAGAGGGATTGGTCTCCTAAATATTCAAGGTTTCTACGAGAAGTCTGCCTATTCAATCTTTCCCTAATAAACCTTCCGGGATCAGGGAGAGGATTGAATAATTGTCGGCGGTTTCTTCGGGTAGAAATTCTTGAAGGGATGTTAGACAGTGGAGTCGCCAGATGGATCAAGTTTTATTTTTTATGTTTCTTAAAGACTAGATCAATCAAAAGTTTTTTATCTTTTTAGTTGATTAGAAAAAAGATAAGCTAAGTCGTACTCGGGAATAAAAAGATTTATCCCTGGCAACGGCACCAAAAAGTGTTGCCACCTTTCACACACCTAGGTCACGTGGCAGAAATCTTCAAGCCACTCAGTGTGTCCTTGGGGGCAAGTCTCAAGTCAAGGCTGTCACCTTGTTCTTGACTCCTCTGTTTGGGCTCAAATCCTAACAGAGCCAAGGGGGGTAGACCCTATTAAGTTACTAAGGAGAATTACTTAGTGTTGTGATGTTTAAACTGACTGAGTTATTTAGGAGTTTACAATTTAATTATAGATAATCGCATATGGCAAGATGTAAAAGATGAACACACGAAAGCACAATACTGAGACACAATATATATATATAAAGCAAGAAGTTAACCAGTGTCTTAGAATGGAGTCAAAAATAGAATCAATATGCTTGCATGTGCTTGGAGTGAATGTTTTGCGATTGCCTCTTGGTATGTTTTAAGTTAAATGTGAATTATGAGTTGATTAAATTAGGCAAGGGGGGACTCCAGATATACCCGAGAGTACTTGGAGTATGTCCAAAACTAAACCTTCACAGCTACCCGCACGGAATATGTGGGCTGAAATGGAGTCTCTGGGGCTATTGTTCGAAACGCACCCGTTAGGGTGTGACAGAGATCGGCACCCCGAGGTCACTTTTCAGTAAGTTCCCGCTTCCTTTGGGTATTTTTCCACCGTAAAGGTTTGATCTAGGTGTTGGATTTTCACCTGATGGTTTGTCAGTTGGGGAGAGTGAATCCTAATTATACTAGTCACCCAAGTGCTTTTGATACAGCTTGACTGATCGTACGAACCGCAGCCAAGTGCAGAGCATACACACTGGAGTCTTGTCGATTTTAATAAGTTTTAAACTGAGTGTTCTTGTTTAAAAGGAAAACCCTCCAGGAACCTCTTTTGATCCAAGTGGATCTCAATTGGGGAATCGAGGAGGAGTTAATTTTAAAATTTTTGATAAATAAAAGATGAAAAATAAAACAAATACACAATTCTGGTTTTCTAATTAGTCCTACCACGAATCTCTTTCCCCTTTCGGGTTAATCGGGAAATCGTGGGGTAAGTATTATGATTACTTCGAAATGTAAAATATGGAGTATGATATTAATAATGAACTAAAGTATACTACCCTGCAGATTAGATCAATTCTAGTTTAAAAGAAATAAGTAGAAAAAGATGAAAATGACACCGACGCAAATCCCCCCAGGGGGGATGGGGAATGGGCTCGAAAGAGCCTATTCCAAAAATGATTTTATTTATTAATGGTTACAATATCAGAGGACTGATATATTAGAAACTTCTTGGTCCTTATACAGGCTGAAACCAAGATTTTACAACTTTGGAAAAATTTTGAGTTTTTTGGTGAAAAGGGAGACCCCTAGGGGGATTTGAACGCTCCTGAGGCCACTTCGGACAGCAGCTTCCTTTATTTTTTGTCAGACCTGCTAAAAGACAGCGAGCATGTTAGAATAACAAATGCCCAAAATCACTTTAAGAGTACCTTTGGATCAGTCTACCTTATCTCAAAAAAATGAAGTTAAAACTAGCTAAACAAGCGAAAAAGGAACCAAGGAAAGCAAGCTTTCCTTGGGATCTTGGCTTGCTGTTTGTGTAGCCAATTAAATATGCACTGACATTGCAGAATATTAAATTTTATCATACAGTAAATGAAACTACCTTAACAGTAAGCTACAAATTTTCACTAAAAATGCTTACGACAATATGGTAATTTTAGCTAGATCTCTTGAAATTGAACTTTGTGTGCAAAACAAAACTAAGATCTAGACTTTGGAAGGGATATTACTAATTAGATCTATGTTTATTTTTCTCAATGAGATAGATCAGAGTAATAAGAAACCTTTAAAGTAACCAGTTTGAGGAAAATTTAAGATTTTTTAAAGGAGAGAAAGGGGAAGAAAGGTGCTTGTTGTTGAAGTAGATCTGCATAGAAAACTTGGTAGTGAAGCACCGAGGGGCACGATCTTAGCAATATTTTCTAGAAATCAATGGAATCAAACCTGAACCATAGATCTTCCAGTCACGGCAAACCTGTAAGCTACAAAACAACTCCTGCAAACAGAGCTATCAAATCTGAAGATACATATGAGACGGGGATAATACAGCATGCAAATAATCTTATTTAACATACAGGTATTACCTCATTCAAACATATGCAGTAAATAGAAGTAAGTAAGCTTACTTACAATGATCTATCCTTATGATCTCAACAACCATTCAGTCAGACAATAGTTAAGTGCAAAAATTTGGAAAAATAGCAGTTTCACCTCGAATGCAACATGACAATGACAATCCACACATGAAAGGTACTCCACAATTGAGCCTCCAAAGCTTCTCTTTATTTCAACAAATGAAGATCAGTACACAGTTACAATGGCAAGCCCTTTAGTCTAGCTCTAACTAGCTTGGAAGAGGGAGCCTCAAGCAGGATAGATACAATTTGCAGGCCATCCATCCCAGGGGGGGCGTAATTCCTCATGGAATCAAGTGAAATCAACTGATGGAGAGTTCATCAATGCAAGACTGAAGCTGAACTGAGCCTACTTGTCAACCGGGGGCTTGATTGAGCTGACACATCAACCCATACACCGACACATCGGCCCACAGAGCATCCAAGAGAGTCCACACGTGTGGAGGAGAGAGAGAGGGCGTAATTCCCCATGAAGACAGCTGTAGATCAACTCTGGATCTGATTTGATCCCCTCCTTCAGTCAAGGATTTGTCAGATCAAGTCAATCTGCTCTAGATTTGATTGATTTCAGTCAAATCAGTTGAGAATCCACTGATTTATTGATTTTGGATTTGCTCCATTATTCATCAATTTATTAATTAAAATAATCAATAATTGATTTTTGGGGCTTTCTAACCTGAGTGATGGAAGATCACTCAAAACTTAGGAAATAGTGGGTCCATGGGTTTACATGGTGCTCTTAGCTTGAAAATGAGCACCTGCATGACTGAAACCGATTATTTGGCCCACTTTTATTACAAAATCAATTTTTCCAAATAAACTATTAAAAAATAGCCTAAGTTTTGGAAAAATTAAAATTTAATAAAAAACACTGAAAAAACTAAAATATTGAAAAATTGAAAAACACCTAGGGGGACTTAGACATGTTCATATGACTCAAAAATGATGTCTAGCATGCTTATATATTGACACATAGACTCTAATAACCTCAATAGGCCTAAATGCCAAGCCGAACACCCCAACTTTGGAGGTATGGAGTGAAAAACTCATAAATTATCAGTCATTTATTCAACAACCAATAATAACCAAGGGAAAAAACACCCTAGGCTGATTAGATTGACAAATGAAGTCTAAGAGACCGAGTCTTTTATAGACACTATCATTCTATAACATTTATTACAATTTCCCCATGGGGTATGAACATGTGATATAGTACAACAAGCACTTCCCAGAAGTACTTCCAAAGGTCTTCTGAAGTCTGAACAAGTTAACCCTGTCCGGTTCACCAGGCTCACTTGATAAAAAAGCACTAAGTACAACTTAGGTGGTAACAAAGAGCACGCTTCAAACATGCTTTTCAAAACCATGTACAAAGCCTATCTTTTGATAACCCCTTAAACACCTTATTATGCAATTTCAATAACCTAAAACTAAAATTTCAACAATTTTTACTGAAATTTATTTGAAATATTTACTACAAAATCGAAGTCTACATTACTCTTAAATATAGTGCTCTTATATTAGTAATGCCAGTGGTTCCCGCCCTCCAAGTAGGGATCAAACTTGAAGGGCAGGGTCCCATTTCAGTTTGAAGGGCTGTGAGAAATTGAACCCTTCAATGTTGACATCTAAAAATAATTTATTCTTTCATTTGAAAATGTAAGTTTACAACAAAATTTCATTATTTATTAAAAGTTGTGTATAGAAAAAAATGACAATAAGAATAAATTTCAAGTGATTCAACATTTACATGGAATTAGTGAGGTAAACCATGTACATGATGATTTATCACATCCAAATTCTTTTTATGGGGGATTACTCAAAAGTTAGTATAGAGGATCACAGACTAAAATAAAGGTTGAGAATGAAGAACATGAAGCGGTTATGGAAGATGAGATTGGGAAAAAGCCCATTTAAAAAGAGATTGGTGCACTTGTTTTGTTAATGTGAACATAGTGATAACCCTTAGGAGTATTGGTTAACGCTTAGGAGTAATGGATTTTTGTATTGCATTGTTCTTTGACCTATTTATTTATTGAAGGAAAATGTTTGTTTCCTATCATGAGAAAGTGATTAGAGTAGTTGAGAACTACTCACGACCTTATTTGAATGCATAATATGAAATTAGGGATGAAAGTGGCCTCATGGGGCACTAAAGCTTATTTGTGTCTAGAATTGTTCTGAGAAGAGCTCCACTACTAGAAGTGCTATGTTACAAGGCCAAAAGAGATGAGGCATGAGATTCCTAACATTAATAACAAAAACTAAAAAGATGATTTTTGTCCAATGCCAACATATCCACCTAAAACTAGTGTACATCTAACATTGTACATCCCTTAGAGATTTAAAATTGTTGATCCTTGTTGTGACCACTTGATCATTACCATAACCAATGGTTAGAAGAAACAACATAAAAGTAAAAAAAATAGAAGAATAACTTTTCCATGACATTTTACCTTACATGTTTTGAAATGAACTTTTCGACATGCTATTAAAATCATTGGATTATTATCTTTCCAACTAAAAACATAAGATTTTTCCACATTTCCATTAAGAACCAAAAAAAGTTACAAATACCATCACAAAGCTAATTGATATGTTTGTCCATATGGACACAATTCGTGAGTAACTAGCCATTCAATTTCAAACTCCACATAATCCCTAAGCATCGTTTTCACCATAATAAATCTAAGTATTAGAACATTTGAAAATTTATCCTTCAAACTTTAGTCTTGAGTCTACTAACATCTAGATGTCAAATGAGAGGGATTGATAGGGATTCTCATTTCTGTTTTCAAAACTCGGTGTATATAATTATTATTCAAACACATTGAAAAAGTATCCTTCAAACTTCAATGTGGATCTTACTAGTATCTGGATCTCACACAAGAAGAAGTTTGAGAGCACTTCCACAATTATCTTTTCAAAATTCCATCTTATATATATGTGAAAAGGTTAGACAAAAAAAAGGACTATTATATACTGTAATCTCTTTGTGGACCTTACATGATTCAAAAATGTCATTTTGACAAGAAAACATATTTACAATCTCTTCTTTTAAATTATGGGTTGATAGGTTTGAGGAGTGGTATCCAAGGTAATTGTAATCTCCATTTGATATCTCAATATTACAAACCTTTATCAAGGTTCATCATCAATACAATGAGTCTAGTTGAGTAACTAATAAAGATTTATTAATATATCTTTAACAACACATTTCAAAAGAAAACTAGGAAATTGATAATGTTGACTATATAACTAAGACAAAACCCAAACCCTAAAAATGTTAAACTAGATAATAAGGAAGTCTAAATTGTGATTAAAACAAACACCCTAAGTTTCCAAAGGCATTGTAGATCTAGTTAAGCCTTCAAGCAAAGTGTTGCATGCTTTCAAAATTCTCACAATATGCAAATATGGATATACTAACATAACATCCTTACCTTTTGTGACAACCTAAACCTTATAGATAAAGGTCACATGATTTTGAATTGTTACAATATGTAAGAATATGGACAATTCTACGTTGAAACTGCACCTTTACTAGTTGTGTATACCAAAGCTCCATAGTTTAAGGTGATAATGTTTCAAAATGACACGATAAATAATATTAGGGATAGTCTAGTACTACCATGACATATTTACTTGTCATGTATACCTAAACCATGCCTTTTAATATGAAAGAATTGAGATAGTTTAACATGAACATAACATATTTACATAGTGTGTCTATCTAAACCCTAAAGTTGAAGGTCGCATTGACTTAAAATGTCACAATACATAAGAATACATGTAGCTTACTCAAAGGTCACATTGACTTAAAATGTCACAATACATAAGAATACATATAGCTTGAGAATAACACATATTTGCAAGTCATGTCTATCTAAACCCAGCCAAGGACATGTAGATTAAACATTTTGTGACATTTAAGAATATTAATAGTTTGACTTTAACACAACATCTTTACATGTCATGGCCTCCTAAACCCTAACTCTAGAGTTCACTCGAGTTGAACATCTTGCAATATGTAAAAATTGGAAATAGGTCGATGGAAACACAACATCATTACATTAAGTATCACTAATGAATTGTCTTATTCCTTCCTATCATGTCTATCTAATGTTAAATTTGTGAACCATTGATCTACAGGAAAATATGAAAGTTGTAGGAAGGGAATTATGCAGTGGAATAATCAAAGAGAATGTACACTGAACAGGAAATTCATGCCACATATTTCAGATAAATCGGACAAGAATTGCTTAGATAATCACAACATTAATATTCATTCATTAATCAATAATACAATGATTATACAATAAATAGAATTAAAATGCTAAAGACATGATTCAAATCTACCAGCTCTAACTGACTTATTAGCTAACTCGGTGTGTCTAAATCAGTGTTGGAGCTCACTAGTTTAACTTCGAATGTCTAAATCAATCTACAATGAGTTAACTCATGAGGTAGGTGGATAAAAGGTCCCACGCTCCCTACATGCATGCAAAATTGGCGCTAGGCTAATTGAAAGTGATCTAACTAATTGTAACTAGAGGATAACTTGACATAACTGCTTACCAACCACAACCAACTGATGGAGGTTGCTGGTGGTACTCAGAGTGAGATCCTATAATGTAGGGATTGGTCCCAGAGGCACATAAGCTCATGCATGCACATGCAGTAAGTGGAAAATAACCTCTAAGTGTGTACCCCATACTCTAGTTAAGTGATAATGACTTCCTAAGTTGGGAAAAATGACCAAATATACTATATTGAACAAAGGAGAATTAATTAATCCTAACATATAAAACCTAAATATAAAGTTCTCACAAATTCAAAGTCTTATCATATTTAAATATAAAGATACTTTGATGCTAAATATGTAAGCGATATTTTTCCAAGAAAAAAAAAATATTATTTTTACTCTAAAATATATATGCTAAGTATTATGTTTCTTTTAAAACAATAAATCAAGGAAGGAAAACCAAGACCTTACATTGCATAACCAAGTTTTAACTATGTTGAACTCTCCCTAATCTCATCCATAATTACTTAGAGGGACATTTCTCTTTGCTAAAAGGCACGTTTGGAAGGCCATTTATAAAAATACACTTTAAAAAATAACAAGGGTAAAAGAGGAGGAGATCATGATTTTACTATACGTGCCCACGGTTAAAAGGGGAAATCGTGATTTTAGTTCATGTGATCATGGTAAAAAGGGGAAATCGTGATTTACTTTATTTGACCATATTTTTCTTATCATGATAAAAAGGGATATTGAGGGAAAGTGATATATGGAGGAACAAGTTGTTGAAGGCTCCATTCATATGAGTTGGAGTTCACTTCATAGTACATAGTATGCATTGTTACTACTACTTCTTTATTATGGAAATACCGGTTTCCAACAAAACTATAGTGAATTTATTTATTTTCAATATTAAATTTTAGTTAAGCAAATATTATATTTATAGTTATTAAATTTATATATATATTAGCATAATTACTTAATTTGTAGTGGGTAAATATAGATAAGTTACAAGTTAAGTGTCATCAACTTTGGTTATTCATGTAAATATGGAGGAACAAGTTGTTGAAGGCTCCATTCATATAAGTTGGAGTTCACTTCATAGTACATAGTATGCATTGTTACTACTACTTCATTATTATGGAAATAATGGTTTCCAACAAAACTATAACGAATTCATTTATTTTCAATATTAAATTTTAGTTAAGCAAATATTATATTTATAGTTATTAAATTTATATATACATTAGCATAATTACTTAATTTGTAGTGGGTAAATATAGATAAGTTATAAGTTAAGTGTCATCAACTTTGGTTATTCATGTCTTAGTTATGACATAGTTAAGTGTCATATATATTTTAAAATTGTTTATTGTGAATTTGAAAGAACAACTATAAAATAGATTTTAAGAGTACACTTGTCTCATCCTCTTGTATATCCAGTAATTTGTTTTAGTAAAATCTAAATTTGGAAGTATTCAAATTATGTTGTTGAATTCATAAATATATTCAAGGCCCTCAAAAACCTCCATGGCATCTAAATAATATAATTTCCATAATTACTATACACCAGATCCATCTTAAACTTGGATCTAGAAAGTACCTAGGAGGGATCCAATTTCTTTAGGTGTAAGTTATTTTTATCTTAAATTTTTAAGCGTTCATAAAAAATTGCACCTCAAACATTTTGATCTCTTTAGTGGTAAATCCCTCTTTAAAACGAATCTTTTAATTACTTTTCTTTTAGTTTTATTATTTGGTGAATTGATTTTGGATTGAGTGGACACTATATAAATATATTAATCCACGATATAATTTATTTTTATTTTTATTTTTATGTCGGTTAACATAATGTATTTTTTATGTTGGCGAGCATAACAAGATCTCTCCCATACTGGGTTGAGAGCACCTTGTTTCTCTTGATACAATCACTTTCATTTTTTAAATAGATTTTCAACTAGAGTTCTAAGAAAACAAAACAAAACAAAAAATATACTTGAAACCAATTAAAAATCTAGAATATTTAAACTACATATATACTCCCTCTAATTTCATCTCATTTTTTTAATTCCAAATCATCAGTACCATGTTTTTTTATGAAACTGTCTTTATTACCTTTGTGTAACCTTCTTAGAAACACATGTTACATTTCAACCATGCTAATGATGCTTTATTGAAACGTTAGGAAAGGTGACACTATTGTGCACTGGTTAGTCCATAGTGCATCATGGTGGTGGTTTAGAGAGCCATTTTACTAATCCAATGGGTTTTAAGCAAAGCAACCTCGTTGTTTTTTTGTTTTGTGTTAAGATATGTGTATGTTTAGATAAGTGATTTGGAATAGTTGTCATGTTATTATAGATAATAATGGAGATTGAAACTTTTCAATTTGATTGATACTCATCCATTTGATTAAAGAGTAGGTGGGTGATTTGTTTTCAATGGAGATGACTTTGTTTTCATTTCAATTTTTATTTATTGTTTATATTAGCCTAACATTGTCCCAATATGTGGTCATGCCCTTTTTCTCAATCCCTTTCTCGGGCCTTTATTCCCTTCCTTCAGAGGATAAGTCAGTTTTCAAGTCCGAAAGTGCAACTCCAAGAGAGAGGCAGGTACGATTTTTAGAAAAGAACTTGGTTTTAAACTATGTTATTGAAGAAAGTAACCCAACCACCCACCAAGCATCAACAATTTATCATCTACCGAATTTACCAAGCATCAACAATTTATCAACTACGGAATGTACCAAGCATCACCTACGGAATTTCAAACACGCTTTCTTTTTTGTCATAGGCCTCAGAAGTTAGAAGCACCTTTTGAATTTAATATCCATTTATTTAGATGGTTTCTTGGAGCTATTAATTTTGGTAAGATGTTATTTTCATTTTCTTTTTATAAATTTGATAATAATGTAAAAATAAATTTTAATGAAACTATTATGTGTTTTATCTTAAACATGAAATTGTTTTTGTTGTTTTGGTATTGAGCTAGGTTAACAGTTGTGACTTGACAAAGACATGGAAACATGGTTTTGTTGTGGGAGGTTCTCAATCCTACTTTGTGCACTTCCACTACTTCCAAGTTATAATTTATATATCTTGTTGCTAAAAACTTTTCAATATATTTTCACTTTTTTTTAAATGATTTATTTGATAAATGATAAAACTTATTAACATTTTATTATTCTTTTAGTCTTAGTAATTAGTTGAAACAATTGCTTTTACTCATGGGAAAAAAAACTTCTAAAAAAGTTTGAATTGAAATTGAAAGTGGTTTCTTCTTATCCATTTATAGTCAAGGCAAAGTGAATGGCACAAAGAAGAAAGCACAAAGAGTTAAGTGCTTGGTACAAATTTTGACCCTCTCCTACAAAAAACACATTGAGAATTAAATTGAACCCCGTGGTTATCAACTTCAATGGAAAAATGTATCACATCATTGGCTCTATATTGGCTCTATATTAGTAAAACTTCTGCCCAAATAATAGTAAGTTTAAGAGAAGAAATAATAGTAAGTTTAAGAGAAGAATTTTTCTATATTCAATTTAATATGTCAAATTACATATGTTTACATTATTATAAAATTGAAATAAAATGAATTATCTTTATTAGAAAACTAAATGCTTTCAAATATAAATGAAGCAAAAAAAAATAGTATGAAATGCTCATCAAAGTGTATAGACAACTAGTAAGTTGTCATGTAAAAGTTTACATTCAATAATAGTTGAAAAATCCAAAACAATCCACACCTTGGAAAAACATCCTTATAGAGAACATCATGGTGCAATCTCAATTGCAATGTGTTTTTAAATAAATGGCCTCTACAAAAGGCATATTAAATTTATTTGGCGTTTTAACTTAATTCCTTTGGAATAAAATGTCACAATTTCAATTACACCAAGGATGTTAACCTTGAAATTTTTTCATATTTTGTTTGTTTCCTAAGTTTATCACTTAATGTACTTGAGATGCATTGTTGAGCCATTAAAGAGTACATGATAAACTAAAAACAGGGTAAATTAGTCTATTGCCATATTTTATTTGGAAATTAAACTCCTTAATAAAAACATATATTTTAATTGAAATTTGAAAGTTTACAATTTCAATTATACCATTAACTCAACATGTGAACCTTGCAAAATTGTATATGTTGCATTACATGTAGCATGACATTAACCTTCATAAAGGATTTTAGGTTCTGTTTTTTGTTTGTTTCTTAAGTTTATCCCTTAATGTACTTTAGATGCATAATGCTAGCACATGTTACTTTTGAGTTGTCTAGGTCACTCTTGGTAGGTGTATTTTTGCTCCACTCTCTATTTTCAAAGCACATGATCAACAAAAAACATAGGTAAATAAGTTTATTCTTATCTTTTAATTGGAAATTAAACTCCTTAATAAAAACATATATTTTAATTGAAAAATAACTTCTTTAATAAAAACATTATTATTGAAAGGTATTTTTATAGAGTAGTCTACTTATTAGAAGTTTTAGACTTTCTGTAATTTTTAATTGAAATATGAAAAATTTATTTTTTTCCAAAATATAATTTTTGAAGCGAATTCAGTATCCTCAAATATCAGACTAGTACTTAGATTCTGCAAGTTTAATGAGTATTATATACTTTCTTTTTTAAAGAATTATATAAAATTTCAAAACGTTAAAACAAATATTAGTTAGAAAAACATAAACCAAATGGAATTCTGGAAAGGATAATAAGTATCCAATAATTTATTTACTCCATGCAGTGGAATTTTCTTATTTCTATGCCACACAAGAAACTTATCAAAGACATATCCTTGTGATTTACCTAACAGATAATTAAATTGCTTCAATAGGCTTCCAAGTACACAAACTACCCAGAAGCAAAGTCCACACAAAATCAGTCAAAGAACTGGTTTAAGAAATTCAAGGTAATAACCAGATTCGTGAAACAGTAATTTCCTAAGGAGTAAACTTTCTACCCGACCATTTGCACCAATCGGACGACCAACAACGCGTGATGTGAAAGCTCACGCGAGCCAGGTCGTCCGATCGGTGCAAATGGTCGGGTAGAAAGTTTACTCCATTTCCTAACTTTTACCCAACTTTACATTTAACTTTTTAGCTTTCCATTTAAACGTACGGCCACAATTATTAAAAGTCAACTATCGAGATTCCAGAAAATTTCTGTTTTTTTGGTTGTACCTCTCGATGAGTAAAAAGGTTAATTTAATCTGACAGCTTTGGCCAGAAGCGAGAGCCTCCCAATAGGGAGGGAACCACTAGCATTAATATGTTGAAGAGAGTAAACTCACCTGTAGTTAAGTTAGTGAGTTAGGTAACCCACGGTATTTACCTACCCGTGGTATTCACCCATAGTATTGTTGTTTTCTATTTCCTATTTAAACAACTCTGAATAATGAGAAGGCAATCATTTGCCCGTAGTGTTTCTTTTGCTCCATTCTATTCTTTCACATGGTATCAGAGCGTAAGGCCTGATCCTTCCATTGTTGGGGTAAGCCTTTTCACAGAGTGGAAAGCCCTCTAGCTCAGAAGCCATTTGATACCAGCTTGCCTTTGGAGCTAGCTTCGCTGCCTCCGGCCCATACATTCTCCAGGTGGCCGCTTCGAACACAACAGATCTATTTGACCGATCGCAGTGGAGTCTGTGCATCCCAGATCGAATAGGTGCTATCCATATCGTAGTGGTGCCTACTCCAGCATGTGTATTCAGATCGAACAATCTGCACCTTCCAGCAGTGATATCCCTGGTATTAATACTAAACTAATCTTATTCTCTAGGATTTAATATCTACTGCAATATCGGTCTGGCCGAAGTGATCTTCTGGAATCTAGTCCCCGTGGCTGGATCCCTCATCCACGTAGCCGTCTCTTGTTTGTCTAGGTCCAGGCGATGCATGACGCTTAGATCTATATAGAATTGGTGCACAAACTCTAGCTGTTATTGCAGGACATGGTAATACTGCCCCATGAAACAAGTGCCCACCTGTAAAGCAGTGATTGGGGTAGAGAGGGTGGACGCCATTGTCCCTCGTCAGATTAGCCTGCGCGACTACCCAAGCTCTTCAGATCTAACTTCCTGTCAATATCTGGGATCCAATCTGAGCCTGCGATCTCTAGCATCCTCTACCCAGCGATACCAGATCTATATACAAGGGCGATCTTCCAACAATTCTACCAAATCACCCATCCGCAAATTGTGTATCTTTATTAGCGAATTGCTAATCAATTCGTTTCAGCGATCTCATTGCTTTGGCCGTCGCTGCAGTATATCACGTAGCATAAGAAAATCTTGAGGTCAAACAACAGAGAAGATAATCTTGAGGTTCGAAGACCACGCTACCAAGAGATCTGTGTTGGAGGTTCTGCTTGCGTTGGAGTATCCGAATTTTATGCCTTCTTTAGATCTGACATTAAGAGCTAATATCGAGATGAATCAAGAAGGTGACGTTGAGAGCACGTTGAGAGTTGAGAAGGAGAGGTATCATTATTATTATTTTTTAATAAAAAAAAGGTAAGAAAGAAAAGCAAGGGCAAATTTTTTTTTTAGTCATATCAGATGGCTAATACCAGCTCTTTTGAAGCCGATCTCCGGACCTGTTTTGACCGAAGCTAACTATGAATTTTGGTCTATCAAAATGAAGACATTTGTATAGCTCAACAAATGTTGGGATATGGTGGAAACCGAGTTCAAAGAACTCGAAGCGGTTGCTTTGACCGCAATGAATAATGCCCAGAAGAATGCTCTCGAAGCTCGCCAAGACCAATATCTCACAGCCACATGGATGATCCAAAGTTGCATTGAGGAGTCCATTTTCCCACGGATCTCCGGAGCTACCAGCGCATATCAAGCTTGGAATCTGCTTGCATCAGCCTACAAGGGAACCGATCGCGTTAAAACGGTAAGACTGCAAACCCTACGCCTTCAATTTAAAAGTTTGAAGATGAAAGAGTCAGAAACTGTGGATCAGTTCATGACTAAGGTTTCAGGTATTGTGACCCAATTCCAAACCTATGGTGAACCGCTAGAACAAAAGATCGTTGTTCAAAAGATTCTTTGGTGTCTCACCAAGAAGTTTGCGATGGTAGTGACTACCATAGAAGAAGCAAAATATTTGTCTAAATTCACCTTAGAAGAATTGACTGGATCTCTTCTATCTCATGAAGCGTGATTCACTCAAGAAGAAGAATCGTTGACCAATGCATTCAACACTTAGGCTTCCCTCAACAGAGGTAGAGGCAGAGGAGGACGAGGTAGAGGAAGAAGAGGCCGATGGTCTCGATCTACGGAAGATAGAACCAGTCACAATCATGAACACTAAGAGCATTCAGAACACTCTCACAACTCTCAAGGTCAGAGGGGAAGAGGCAAGAGATGGACCAATAAGTCCGATGTTCAGTGTAACTACTGCAAGAAGTATGGGCACTATGAATGAGAATGCAGAAAGAAGCAAGCGGACCAGAACAATAGCAGATCCAATGTCTCCAAAGAAGAAGATGGCTCGTCAGAGGTGATGTTTCTTTCTTATCAAGCAACTTAAGGACACTGCAGCTCATATCTATGGCTACTAGATAGTAGTTGCAGCAATCACATGACATGTAACAAGTCATTATTCTCTAGTATGGATTCCTCTGTTGTCACAAATATCAAGCTAGGAGATGACTCTCTGGTTCCAGCAAAAGGAAAAGGTATTATTCCTGTACTTAGTAATCAAAATGAAAAAATGTCCATTCATGAGGTGTTTTATGTTCCTCATTTGACTGTAAATTTGATCAGTATAGGTCAATTACTTCAGAATAAGTATGATGTTAGGTTTCATGATACATACTGTGCTATCTATGATAAACCTCCCAGTAAGAGACTCATAGCCAAAGTTGAAATGACCAAGATTAGAATCTTTCCTCTTAGTCTTAGGAGAGCTAACCTTCCACATCCTGTAATTCATACAGTTTCTAGTCAAGATGAATCCTGGTTATGGCACTGTAGGGTCATCTTCACTTCAAGAGTCTCAATCCCCTGCACAAACAGTCAATGGTCAAAGGATTACTGGTTATTCATAAACAATCCAACACCTGTGAGGATTGTATCACTGGTAAACATCATAGGGACAATTTTCCCACTTCCACATCCCAAGCCAAAGAGCAACTTGAGTTATTTCATACAAACCTCTGTGGACCCATGCAAACCCAATCCATTGGAGGCAGTTTTTATTTTCTGACCTTTATTGATGATTTTAGCAGAAAAACATGGATTTATTTTCTCAAGCACAAATCAGAGACTTTCTCCAAGTTTAAAGAGTTCAAGGCTCTCACTAAGAAACAGTCTGGAAAGTCCATTAAAATGCTCAGGTCAGATGGTAGAGGTGAATATGATTCACATGAGTTTTTAGACTTTTGTAAGTAGCATGGCATCTAGAGACAGTCCACCACCATATACACTCCACAGCAGAATGGAGTTGCTGAACAGAAGAACCAGACCATCATGAACATGGCCTGTAGCATGCTGTCACATAAGAAGCTGTCAAATGAGTATTGGGCTGAAGCTGTTGGATGCTCAGTGTACTTGCTCAACAGATCACCCACAGTAACTGTCCAAGACAAGATTCCTGAAGAAGCATGGAGTGGCACTAAGACTAGTGTCTCACATCTCAGAATCTTTGGTTATGTTGCCTTTGCGCATATACCTGATGAACTCAAAAGAAAGTTAGACAAGAAAAGTGAGCGCTGCATTTTCATTGGTTATAGTGAACAGCACAAGGCATACAAGCTATATAATCCTGTCACCAAGAAGCTTGTGGTGAGCAGAGACGTAAAGTTCATTGAAGACAAATGCTGGAGTGATCTTTCAGACATACAACATGAAGATCACTCATATCAGCCAGATCTACCTATCAGAATTCCAAGATTGGAAGTACAGCAACAAGAAGATGCAGCAGATGGTCCACCACAGAACCATAAAACCAAAAGCTTGAGAGAGTTATATGAGCAGACTCCAATTCTAGACGAGCAACTTCAGTTTGCTCTCTTCTCCTATCAGCCCACATCTTTTAATGAAGCAGTGAAGGATGCACAGTGCGTAAAAGCCATGAATGAAGAGATTGATGCAATAGAGAAAAATCAGACTTGGGATCTTGTTGACATCCTTGCAGACAAAACCAATGTCAAATGGGTCTATAAGACCAAATTGAATGAAAAAGGAGAACTTGAAAAGCACGAGGCAAGGTTGGTTGCCAAAGGTTATGCATAGAAGTATGGTATAGATTATGATGAAACCTTTGCTCTTGTAGCAAGGATGGATACCATCAGAGCTGTACTTGCCCTTGCAACACAAAATCAATGGCCTGTATATCAAATAAATGTGAAATTTTCCTTTCTTAATGGCATTCTAGAAGAAGAAGTTTATGTAGACCAGCCACCTGGTTATATTGTCAAGGGTCATGCAGACAAAGTGCATAAGCTCAAAAAGGCCTTATATGGTCTAAAACAAGCTCCATCGTGCTTGGTACGGTAGGATTGACTCCTACCTCATCAACAATGGTTTCAACAGAAGCAGCAATGAGCCCACTCTATATGTCAAAACAGAGCAAGGTAAAATATTGATGGTATGTCTTTATGTTGATGACATGATTTACACTGGTAATTGGATGCTTGAAGATTTCAGGGCAGCCATGAAAAAAGAATTTGAAATGACTGATCTAGCACTGATGAAGTACTTCCTTGGCCTGTAAGTTACTCAAACTGATAAAGGTATTTTTATCTACTAGCATAAGTATGCTACTAATATTTTGCAGCGATTCAGAATGGATAAACGTAAACTTGCAGAAACCCCTATAGCTCTTGGCACCAAGTTAACCAAGAATGGTGATGAACCAGTAGTAAACAATACACTCTATAAACAAATGGTAGGTAGTTTAATGTATTTGACTGCAACTAGACCTGATTTGATGTATGCTGTCAGTCTTATATCTAGATTTATGGAGTCTCTCAAAGACTCTCACTGGAACGTTGGAAAAAGAATACTGAGATATGTTGTAGGCACACTTGGATATGGCCTCTGGTACACTCATACACCAGACAGTACTCTTACAGGGTACACTGACAGTGATTTTGCAGGTAGTCTTGATGATAGGAAAAACACATTTGGTTACACTTTCCATTTGGGTACAAATCTGATCTCTTAGGCATCTCAGAAACTGCCCATTGTGAGCATGTCTTCTGCAGAAGTAGAATATGTAGCAGCCACCACAGCAGCTTGCCATGTAGTTTGGCTAAGAAGACTGTTAAAAGATATGGGACACACTCCAAAAGTTCCCACTTCTATTTTCTGTGATAATAACTCTACAATACAGTTGTCTAAACATAATGTATTTCATAGAAAAAACAAACACATTGACACTCGCTATCACTTCATTCATGAGTTAGTCAATGAAAAACAAATTTCTTTACTGTTTTGTGGCTCTAAGGAGCAGTTAGTTGACATGTTCACCAAACCATTGGGAACATTTGCATTTGTATATCAGAGAGAGCATTTAGGCATAGACAATGCTGATGATGTATTGCCAGTTGAGATTAAGGGGGTGTGTTGAAGAGAGTAATCTCAACCGTAGTTAAGTTAGTGAGTTAGGTAACCCACGATATTTACCTACCTGTGGTATTCACCCACAATATTGTTGTTTTCTATTTCATATTTAAACAGCTCTGAATAATGAGAAGGCAATCATCTGCCCGTAGTGTTTTTGTTGCTCCATTCTATTCTTTCACATAATAACCTATGTTCTTTCTGACAAAAACCCGTTGTGGGACCCACATACAATTAAATGGGACGAAGATAATATTATTTGATACGAGTTGTCTAAAGAGGGGGATTTTTTTGACCTCTGTTTCCTGTTGGTTTTTAATAGTTTTTGTTATGAATATTCACAGAATTTTCAAAACTTTCAAAAGCATTGCTAGATCTTACAGAGCGTAGGTGTTTGGGGTTTCCCTGTCACTTGATTTCAATTCTGAGCTTAAAATTGTGCAACAAATAACAATAATTACAGATTTTTGTAGATTAAATTCACCGAATCCCAGCAGAAAATCAGCCTGAAAGTAAAAAAGTCCCCTAGTTACACAACTCCTATTTGTTATCTTGTGACAAATCCAAATAACCTATCAATGTTCCAGCGATTAACTCTCAGTTTCTTAACTAGCAACATTCTCTCGCCCCGAGCTGCAGACGGAGCGATGTATTTCTCTCAGTGGAGGATAGATTGTGGGTATTTATTTTTAAGGTTAATCTTGATTTTATATAAAGTATTAGGAAGTTAATTTTGATTTGGGCGGAGGAAAATTTGTTAAAATTGCAATTTTGATTACAAAAGCTTCCAGATTTAAAAAAAATCAGGCCAACTCAATTCAATATACATTTGGACTTTGATAATGCTGCCAATTCATCCAAACACATTAAGTAAAATAAGCACCTGCAAATGTATTAGATGGAAAACAAAAACCATCCGCGAATGCCAAATCATCCAAAATAGAATTTTTATGCAGAGAATATCATATTTTCTGTCAAATTATATTCATCTAAATAAATCAAATAACCAACAAATTTGAGAAACGGACAATGAATACAATCCATATACCTAAGATAATCCAAAATCAGAATGCAATACAGTGTTTAAATGCTAGGAAATACAACTACTTCCATTTTTTTGCAATAGAGTGTTTAAACAGTGGGACCTCCATTTTTTCATCACAACCCTGGTCACCATGTATTTAACATTTAGCTGATTAAATTTTAATTCGGTTATTAAATTTTACCGGAATAGGGTTTGGTGAGTTAAGTTTTAATTCACTTATTCAATTTACCTAAATAGCTAGCTAATTGGTATTAATTGGTATGTGAGAGCAACTCTGCAAAACCAACGAAAATAACTGATTAGTACGCTTTGTCAGAAGGCTAAGGCTGAACCCAGGCTACACAACATTTTGGCTGAGCTCAGGCTGCAAATTTTTTATCAAGGCAGTCATGATTAGACTTGCCTAAAAAGCCCGCCTGCTTCAAACATACTTTTCAAAACCATGTACAAAGCCCATCTTTTGACAACACCTTATTATACAATTTCAATTACCTAAAACTAAAATTTCAACCATTTTTACTGAAATTTATTTAAAATATTTACTACAAAATCGAAGTCTACATTGCTCTTAAATATACTGCTCATATATTATTAATGCCAGTGGTTCCCGCCCTCCAAGCAGGCTCTCGCTTATGGCCAAAGCTGTCAGATTAAATTAATTTTTTTTCTCCAATGTCCAATGTCCATAACCCAAAAACAGAGAATACTCGCCGCGCATCATGCATGGAGAAGATAAATTATGCATTATCATTGTACTTTCCATTTTCGTGGGAGCACATGTGAGCAAGAATGGAATTTCACAAAATCTTATTTGGCACATTGTAATTTATTCATTATATATTATCAAAATTGTGATATACTTATTAATAGTTTGATAAAATGATAATGGTTAGTCTTTTGAAATAAATGTGTTTTAATGCTTAAATTTAATAAACTAAATTAAAATATTTTAATCATCAAGTTATCTTCTAACACATATATAAGAGCGTGTTTTGCTTAAAATCCAATGGTTCTTTAATAATCAAACAACACATATAAGAGATTGTTTTGCTTAAAATCCATCTTGATCAATAAAATGGCTCTTTAAACGACCACCATGATGGATTATCGACTAAAACTTACACAATAATGTTACATTTCCAAAGGTTTTAATAAAATATTATTCACATAGGTGTGGTCAGTGTGGGAGATTCAACGGTGGGAGATTCTCGTTGAATCTCCCACACTTATTCATATAGGTGTGAAAAATAAGTGGCTAGTTTCTCTTGGGGGTCTAGGATGCACAATAAAAAATTTACCGAGATTTATGTTTTATACTCTGGTTCAGAGCTAATATTGACCTTATCAACCTCTCAATTGATGATATTTGGGGACCTTCTCTTAGTTATCTAGTAATTTCGCAATCGTTTCCCTCAGTCTCAAGCAATTCAAAATCGTATTCTTAAATAGATTGAGTGGAAATTGATCATATTGAAAAGCTTTCTTTTTGGCATATTCGCCGTGATAATAATTGCCTGGTTGATCGTATTGCTAATGAATCCATGCAATTAGGCAAGGGTATTTTGTTGAAAAATGGTGGTCCTCCATAGCGGAAGTGGTTTCTATAACTCATTATTGATGGGTCTTAGTATTTGCAATTTCCCCTTAATCGTCATTAAGGTGGGGCATTTTTGGCTTTATGAAAATTTTAAAATCTTGAAAATTTTGGATTTGTGCATGTAAAGGGGGTGGCACATGGCCACGAAATCCACTAGATGTATTCCAAATCCTCATAATTTTCACACATTTTCCCTTTCTTGTCCTGTGTATTTTCAACTCTTCATACCATGATTGATCTAGACCAAGCGATGGTAATTGTGGAGTGTGGTGGGGAATTTTTTGGACAGGATGGGATAAATTTGCGTTGGAGGACGATTCCTATTTATCTTCTTGGCTTAGGCAAGGTGCATTGGAATGGGTTTAAATATTCGTTACTTGCTTCTCCTTTGCTTTCCCTTTTCAAGGTGGTGCAGGTTGGGTCGTTGAAGAAGTAGGTGTATCTCTACTTATGGTTTGTGATTCGTGGGATGAAAATTAAGTTTGGTGTGTTGAGGGAAGAGGTGGAACACTATTGAAAAATTGAAGCTTGTTTCATGATGGTTGGAGCTAGGTTGTCAGGTAATTTCACTGTTGGCCTTTGGAGGTAGAAGGGGGTGGTTTGGAGGCATGAAGATGTTGTGCATTTTAGGAGAACATATCTTAAGTTTCTAGTTTTTCTATTGGAATAGAGGTAGCGATGGAGGGAATTTAGGGCGATGTGATGGAGATTAAATAGGATATAAAGGAACTCGTAGGCATGAACTAGACATTGTGTCAATTCAGGGGACACTATAATAGGATCAAGAACATGATGGATAGACTTAGCTGTCGGGTGGAGATGGAAGAGTAGTTGCATGGTAGGCTAGAAAACATAATGAAGACACAAGAAGAGAGGTTAGTTCAGTTGGTGCTTAATAAAGACCAACAATGATCTTTTCTTCAAGAATTGGCGTTTGGTAGACAATGTGGTGTTGGGGACTTCTCCAACTCCAATGCTATGGAATTGGACACTATGCAACAGAATGCTTTAGCTATATTTGAATATTTAAGTACTATACAACTTGATAAAAAGGTGGAGCACAAGCCTGCTTAAGGTCTTTCTCGAACTATTTTGTCCTTGCTACTTTATGTACTATCAATATGCCTTGTTTTTAGGTCAATTTATTAAAAGTATTTTTTTGTTGGCAAGAGTACCCATGTCTTGCATGGTTAGCATGTGGTCTGAGAAATCATGATCCAGGGGCATCTAAGCTGTCAAAATCACCTGGGAATCAAATAGGGCTTGGACTACACCAACCCTTATAGCATGGTTGGATTTTAGGTGTCTCCTCCCACTAGCGTGGAGTTTTGAACCCTCGGCTGCCTAACAAATGAAACCCTTAGAAAGTAATCTTGCTAGTGAGGCTTGACTTCAATTTGTTAGAAGTTATAAGACCTAAATGCTTTGTTTTTTTCAATTTCATTATTCATGTCTAGGTGTATTGGGTTGAGGCAATTTTGAAGTCCCTATGTTTTGTTTAAGGCATTTTGTATTGGAAATGTAATGTTTCTTTTTGGATTGCTTACGTATTTCTCAACATTTTCTTAATATAAATCTCTTAACCACTTTTGGTTGAATTGTAACATGGATTTCTACGAAAGTTACACAAAGGTAATGAAGAAATCTCCATAAAAAAGCATTGGATTCACGATTTGGAATTAAAAAAAAATGAAATAAAATTAGAGGATGAGTAAATAGAAATAAAAATAATGAAATGAAGTAGGATAATAAAAATTTTATTTTTCATTTTAATTTAATAAAAAAAAAATTAAAATGATCAATTACAATCTATAGATAAATTTAATAACAATAAAAATCTATATTGTATTTGTATTATATAATTTATAAATTTGATATATACAATTTTATGAGAAAAACAAATTCTCTCATTTTAATTAAAAAATTAAATATTATCACATTATCCTACTTCACAATAAACAACCACCCTTGTACAACTTTAAAAAAAAGGAAGACATAAGATCCGGGATCTACCAAAGTTGTTTAGTTGTTTTCAAAGAGTAAGATATTTGATTATAAGGATATTTCAAACAGTGAGATATTTGTTTAGTTGCTTTCATATGAATTGTCTATATATAAAAAATGTAATACATTTTTAAAATTAGTAAATTGGGCAGGTAACCATTTTAGTGTTTAGTTGGTAAGCAAATTTTTGTTATTATAAATATAAATTGAAAAGTAAATACAAATTTATTAAATAAGTTATTATTAATTATAAATATAAATTGAAAAGTAAATACAAATTTATTAAATAAGTTATTATTATTAAGCTTTTATTTAATTTGTTAATAGTTTTTAATATAATTTTTAAATGAAAAAACAAAATATAAAAAAATGATTATTTTTGTTTATATTGTAAAAAAAAAACAAATTTTAATTATAATAATAGGAAAAATGTTTTTATTTACTTTAAATATATTTTTATGTATTTAATATATATATATTATACTCTTAACACATAGGAAGGTAGGTTAACCGTGGACCATAACATGGTTTCCTTTCCTCGCGTCAACGGGATATGATTTTTGCTTAACAAAAACATAATATTGAAAGTACATGAGTTAGTTGTAGTTTTGTTGGAAGCCATTATTTCCATAATAATTGAGTCGTGTTTGCATACCATATACTATTAAGTGAATGCCAACGCATAGAAATGGACTCTTCACCAACTCGTTCCTAAAGATCTCATTTCCCCTCAATAGCATGAGGGGAAAATACCCTCAATAGCATGAGGGAAAAATATGGTCTCATAAAGTAAAATCATGATTTCCTCCTTTTTACCATGGTGAGATGAAGTAAAATCATGATTTCCTCCTCTTTTACCAGTGTTATTTTTTAAAGTTTTTTTTTATACATGGCCTTACCAACATGGTTTTTAACAAAAATATCATTTACTCTTAAAGAGAAAACGCCCTTCTAAGGGATCATTGTCCCTTCTCCAAAGAGAAATGTCCCTCTAAGGGATTATGGATAGTTCAATATTGATAAAACTTGGTTATGTAGTGTAGGATATTGATTTTATTTTTTATTTTTTAACATAAAAACATGATAATTACAAGATATATTTAAGAGCATAAAGAATATTTACTCCTCACTCTTTATGGAATAATGTTGGTTACATAAGTAAGGTGAAGGAGACGAATATGATAGTTCAAAGGCAACACAACACGTAAAAACTTTGTGTTAGCATCAAACTATCATTATACTTAAATCTTACAAGACTTTAAATTCGTGTGACCTCCATATTTAGGGTTTAAATAGACTTGATAGGAAGGAATAAGATAGTTCATTGGTGATACTTCATGTAATGATGTTGTGTTTCCATTAACATGTTCCTATTCCCATTTTTACATATGGAAAGATGTTCAACTTGTGTGACCTCTATATTTATGGTTTAGGAGGATACGACATGTAAAGATGTTGTGTTAATGTCAAATTATCGATATTCTTAAATGTCACATCACCAAACTTTAATCTATGTGGCCTTTGGCTTTAGGGTCTATATATAGACATGACATGTAAAGATGTATAATCATCAAGCTACATGTATTCTTATGTATTGTGACACTTTAAATCAATGTGACCTTCGACTTTAAGGTTTAGGTAGTGTTGTGATCTACCAAATCACAAGGCATTCAAGCAGAGACAGTTATTAAGTATGCACACACAACCAATAAGAAGACAAATTGAATGGAACATTCAATCATTATATTCATTCTTGGAAGGTATATTTATACATTGTGTGGAGAGGTTGGAGTGGTTACGCCCACTCTAACTACTCATACATTAGGGCACATTACATACATTACTATATTATTTTATATGCATGGTGACTTAAGAAGGCCTAAGTGGCCTCCTCAACATCTCCCCCACCCAAAAAAATTTCTTTGTCCTAAAGAGAACAAATAGATGTGTAGAAACATCATAGCTCTCTCCTCGTGTCAAAGAAGTCCTCAATGTGCATCAACCATGCATACTGGTCTGCATAGGTAACTCATCAGCAATAGCCGCCAACTAGATAGGAAGACACACATGCACAACACTTTACCGTGACCTATTACTCTTCAACCTCTGTCTTCAATTTGGTAGGTGCATGTGCAACACATGAGTCTTTAGCACTAGCTCACCCCAACTGTATACAACACTCAATGGTGTCAGAGTCTTACCTTTGTGCTATGTCAACTCACCATTTCTTCACCTTTTGGCTTTTGAGGTCACAACCCAAGGACTAGGTTAGAATTCTACACTTGGGGGCTCAATCAGTTCAGTTGTTCTTTGTGTCATCATCTTGTAATTAAGCTCTTTACTGTTTGGTGTTTGATGTGCTCTGTTGGAATGCCATCATAATTTCCTAACACTATAGTGAGGATTTTATGATTCCTACAATTTAATTTTCCAAATTTATGCCTATAGATGCTCATTCATAGTGAAATTGTTGTTCAATATTCAATCGATTACTCTTCCTGTTCTTTACAATCGGGCTACTCTAATATGTTTGAGGAGTCTTGTTTAAATGTTTCGCATAGATGAAGGATAAATAGACTGGATAACATGGCTTGACTTGACCCAAAAAGTTGACGTCGATTGACTGAGTCAATTAGAGATCGACTTACATATATATATACCCCATCGAATTCCATTACATTGATTATAATCGTGGAAGGGATCTCCTTCCTTTAAAAACTCACACTTAAACCCCCTTTAGCTTTAAATACAATTTAGTGACTCAATGGACTCATTTTACAACATTATTAATTCAATTTCGGTCGATAAAACACATTCAACTAATATATTGACTCGAGTCGGACCTTATGAACTTTGACTAACTATTCTTCATAAATAGACTCCATATGCTTTAGTTCTTATTCTAGCCCATAATAATATATTTTGATTTAGTAAAAAGAAAATTCATCACAATGGTTGAATTAGTTGGTTGCTAACGTCTTTAGTTGATGAGCACGCGGTTGATGCTCGACTTTATATATTTGTTTTACTAGGAAATATGTGAACACCTGTTATTTCAAAGAATCAAGGTATGGCCAGATTACATAATCCACTCAATCATTACATAAGGGATCAACTAGAGCATCATGTCACTTACAAGAATTAAGCCTGGTGGGGAGGATAACAATCATTCCTTCGAACCACCCAAGCTAGATACAATGGGTAATTGTTGTTGACTCCATATACATTGGTTAGCAGTTAGTTGTTCTTCTTCAATTTTATTGATCGAGCATTTTGGTCAAGCATGTGTGCAGTCGACTCCTTTATTCTTTAATGATCGATGGTCTTTATGGTTGAAGGATATTCCAGCCATCGAACTCTTTTGGTCGGTAAAATTTCTAGTCGAGGAATGCTCCAACCAAGGAATGCATATAAATCCTATCTAGCACTATCTCCATAACCTAACTGGGATCCTTTCCCAAGTCGAGTGGATTCACCATAATCCCCATACTACGATGCACTGGAACTAACAACATAGTTTGACAAGATCTCTAGTTCCTTAAACAATTTCCACATAAAAATTATTAGATGCAATAGTGAATCTTTGTCAGCAACTACATTTCAAATGGTCAACCAACATGATACTTTGATGGTAATACCATATTAAATGGCGGTTGCAATCTCATATTCAGTTAACTGGTAGTGCAATATAAAAAATATATGAATAGAAATATGACAAGAACGCAACAAAATCTATGCTTTGGAGATTTCAAAATATTGATGTTAGCAACATTTCTCATTAAAATGTGTAACTTACAGGTCGATCACCACATTTCTTCTTGCATGTGTGGCAAATCTTTACTTTTTTTCTTGCAAGTTCTTCACAGAGACAACCTTTCTTTTTCTTATGCAGAAAATATTCTAGGTTCTCTTTTTCTTTCATGTGTGCAAGTAGACTCATTCCATTAGAATATTCAAGAGTGCATCAACATATTAGCATCATCTTTCATTTCTTAGCTTTTCTTGCTTCTTACATGGATTCTTTATTTATTCCTCCAAGAAGTTCAAACCACCTCCAAACGCTTCTGCTATCACCCAAATTATATGGAGGAGGCAACAATGCCAATGTTGTGATCTACCAAATAAGAGGGTGTTCAAGCGAAGACACCTATTAAGTATGCACACACAACCAACAAGAATATAGATTTGGACAAAACATTTAGTCATTGTCTTCATTCTTGGATGGTATATTTATACATTATGTGGAGAGATTGGAGTAGTTACACCTGCTCCAACTACTCATACATTAGAGAACATTACATACATTAATATATTATCTTATATGCATAATGACTTAGGAAAGCCTAAGTATCCCCCTCCACAGGTAGACACACTATGTAAATATGTGTTTAACTATCTCAATTCTTACATATTACAATATTATAAACCATGACACCTTCAAATTCATGGTTTAGGTAGGCATGAATTGCAAAGTTGGAATGTTAATGCTAGACTATCCCTAATCTTACATATCGTGCCATTTTGAAACTTTGAAACCTTCAACTCTAGAGCTTTGGTAGACACAACTTGTAAAGATGTAGTTTCAATGTAAAATATCCATATTCTTACATATTGTGAAATTTTAAAACCATGTGACCATCATCTATAGGGTTTAGGTTGTCACAACATGTAAAGATGTTATGTTAGTGTCAAAATATCCACATTTGCATATTGTGATAATTTTGAAAGCATGCAACACTTGGGTTTATGGTTTAGCTAGATCTATAATTCCCGTGGAAACTTTTTTCACAACACCTTCTATGAATTTTTTCTTTAAGGCTTGGGTAGATTCTTGAAGGTTTGGGTAGATGTGGCATGTGAAGGTTTTGCCACAATGACAAAGTATACCTACTTTTATTTTTATATATTATGACATTATGAAAGCATGTGGCCTTTGACTTCAAATTTTAGATAGACACTCACTACTACACTATGGGTTTATAATTTCGATATTTTGTGTCATCATAGCTCATTTTTTTTCATTTTCACTCTTTTACTAGTGTGTGTCTTATAATGTTGATATTTTGTGTCACAATAGCTCATTTTTTTCATTTTCACTCTTTTGCTAGTGTGTGTTGAGATTTAGAGATGCGATTATAGCATTGAGTTTGTGTCGAATTAATGATGTTGGAAAACACACACAAAATATATTTTTTCTTGTGTTGGCTAGTATCATACTATTTCCTATTTTGTGTTGCGTTCATGTTGTTAAAAATCATCGCACATCGAAGTGTTGTGTTTAAGTTGTATTTCCTTGAATAACATGTTATATATCAATGTATAAAGTCTTTTTTTTGTAAGAAAAAATAGTCTATATTGATATTCAAAATAAAAAAATAAGTGTATTGATCATAAAAACTTGTTACGGGGACTTTAGACTAACAGTCGACTTGCCTAATCTATAAAAAATACTTGAGTTTGGGTTAAGAGAAAAATGGGAAAGTGTGCTCTCTTTAGAGCTATAAACCTTGATAGACATATTAAAAATTAAAATATGACTGTATACAAACATGAAATGGACATATTTTAAAATCAAGCAAAGCCAAAAAAGCTACGAGTCACAGAGAGAACTAGGGTTGATACTGGAGCTTCTAGGCTGTTGCATCATCTGCAAAGAAGTTCGGTGTCTCCTCTAGGATTGGGCAGGGTCCGTAATCATCCACTGGATTTCTCGGTTGCATCTCCTGTATCGACTGAGTGATGAATAATTCTGTTGGAGCCTTGCGTCCACGCTTAACATGCATAGTGATTTCTGTGTTTTCCCTGGGTTCCTGCAACAGACAAGGAGAATTTCCCATCATTGTCAAGGTCTCACGCTTCCCATGCTGGTCCTTCTCGCTGTCGCCATCTGCATTTCCTGCACTGGGAAACACTGAGTAGTGCCTCAGGTTAAAGTTTGCTTCCAGGGTTCTGATTTGCGCATCTGTCTGGTTGATACTAGTACGCATGCATTGGGCCATCTCCCTAGCCCCATTCCACTTGACCTTCATGTCCTCCATCAGTAGTCCCAACATATTCTTAACCATCCAGTAATGGTTAATCCTACAGCCACTCTGTCCAGATGCAAGATGATCAGATGCCACCTTGGATTCCCAATCATCAATCATACACTGAATTGGTAAGGAAACCTGTCCTACGAAACCATCAGTATTCCCAATGTTTTCCTTATGACGCCCACTGCCCTGACCAATGTTGCCTTTGCACAGAGTGCCTCTTTGTGTGGGCATCTTTTTCTTTGGATTTGAAAAACTAGAATTGGACATAGAGGATTGAGCACAACGCTGAGCCAGGAAAACCAAAATGCGCGTAGGGAGGAGGTTAGGGGGACTCATTGTTTGAAGTGCCGACATCGCAGAGCTCTGTGTTAACATGCACATGTATTAATTTTCCAAGTTACGGCCCAGACTGGATGTTACTAGCCAACATTCTGCAAGGTTGGAAAGCATTTCACCACCCTCGACATTTAATTCACCTACGCCACCATCTGCCATGGCATGAGGTCTCGCGTGTCATCTCATTTGTCACCTGCATCTAGGGGAAATGGTGAGCGGTCTTGGCCCTAGCTGCAAATCTCATGGTGATCCTTTACCTTGCTTGGGTTTGAGCACAAGACTTTACCGTCGTTACGAGACCGCATTACCACTACGCCGCCTCTGCTGACCTTTTAATGTGTAGAGTCTTATTAGTGTCACGTTTATTCAATTATTCTAAACTTGAATGCTCTAATATTTCACTTGAAAGGTTTTCATGTAAGAAGATCTATGAAAGAAATATTTGCGTCGAGAGGCGCTCTACAGCCCAGTATGGGGGATATCTTGTAACGTGATGTAACCTTACTAACGTTTGTAACATGTCAGCAAAAAATAATAGTGATAGTGAATATTATGGGAGAGATCTTGTAACGTGATGTAACATTAGTAAAGTTTGTAACATGTCGGCAAAAAATAATAGTGATAGTGAATATTATGGGAGAGATCTTTTAACTTGATGCAACGTTTGTAACATGTCGACAAAAAATAATAGTGATAGTAAATATTATGGGAGAGATTTTGTAACAAAAAACAAAAAACAATATCACTTTCTTAAGGTTATTTTTATTAATAAAAAATAAATTTTCTAATAGGCCAAAATAAATGTCGGCCACAAAAACAATCTAATATGGGGAAGATGTTGTAATCTTCCTACCTAACAAGACAATAAAAAAGTGAAAATTTAATTATCTGTAAAAAAAATATGTGGCTCAAGAAAAAAACACAAAATTGAATTATCCACAAAAAAATGTTGGCCTTGCACATGGTTTAAAACCATGTGCAAGGCATTCTAAACAACCCATGGTTTTATTGTACACGGTTTAGGAGGCTTTGCACATGGTTTTTAAACCATGTGCAAGGCCTCCTAAACAACCCATGGTTTTATTGTACATGGTTTAGGAGGGCCTTGCAAATGGTTTTAAGACCATGTGCAAGGCCTCCTAAACAACCCATGGTTGTAGGTGGGCCTTGCATATGGTTTTAAAACCATGTGTGGGGAAATGATGCGTTCCTAACAAAATAAAAAATATTATATGTCGGCCATAAATAATATTAAATATTAATAATAAAAATATTATATGTGGACCTTAAATAAAAAGATGTGTCTTTTGGTTTGAATCAAATCAATGGATACCTATGAAGAGGTTTGCAGCTCGAGAGATTTGATCCATCTCGGTGCTTGATAGAGCCTAGGATTTGGATCTACGCTAGTTTCAAATCAATGATGAAATGGATACATTATGCAACTTAAAAAATAGTAAAATAATTACTCTGGTCAGTATAACTTATGAGTTGAAAATACAAATGAAGATGAACATGAAGGTCATAAGACAAATGTTCCATAGTTTGCCTTTTTACTCAAGTACCTTGACCTGCATTTGGATCTCAAGTGCTTTGATTTTATAAATCTACCCATTCATTTATGTGGTTTCCAATGCTTTAATCATAATATTGTCTCTATTTTTTATTCATAGAGTGATCAAATAATTGAACAACTATTAGCTACAAAATATCCTCTTATAAAAACATTGATTGTTATTAGTTGTAGATGGCTAAGCAATTTTAAAAACTTTGTAATCTCAATTATTTACAACCCATCTCTATTATACAGAATAAGCACCTTTAGTTTATCAAGAGATCAATTCACCCTTGTTTTCTTCGTCACTACCTTTGGGTTCATCATTGCCCTTCTTATTGTCATCCCCTCCCTTTTTATTTTATCAGCCATTATTCTTCACCCCACCACCATTTGTTATTTTGGTTGGCCAAGGGGGTCACTATGGGTGGAAACTTTAAAAAAATTTAAATTACAAATTAACATAATTTTGTTTATGGTACTTCTTGGTGTGGGCTATGTTTTGCTTCATGTAGTAATTACAGCAACTCCTTCCTACCTTGGATGTGAAAAGGATCCCTTCTATTACCTCCCAAAGGTGTCTATGAACTTATTATGTCTTTGGAGGGGGATTACATTAGAAAATTTGATGTCCTTAAAACTAAGATATCAACTTGACAAGTATCGACATTAACAAGTGCATGCTTAACATTTTTGTAGTTGCTCACTCCCCTAAATTGATTTTGTGGTTTATATGCATTAAATGTACCAAAGGATCACTATCTGCTATGTTATTGTTGGAATCATGTGGTGTTACCTAATTTGTATTCTCTTCTCTTTTTGAGTTCACTAGAGTACTTGATGGCTTGATATAAACATGCCTTGCTTTTTTGGAGACATTGGTTGCATTTGTAGTTGTAATATATCCTCAAATCACGGTGTTTCAATGTGTATAACTTATGAAGGTAAAGATATAGATGAAGATTAACATGAAGGTAGTCCAATAGATGTTTTAAAGTCCCTCCTTTTAGTTGAGTACCTCCCATGTTTGGAGCTAGAGTATGCTAAATTTACAAGATACACAATCATTTCAACCATTCTGATTGGAATTGTTATTATTCTTTCTAGAATGTGTCAAATCAACAACACCAACATTAATGACCTCAAAAAAAATCTATCTACTTTATTTTTATGTGGTTCTTTGTTCTCTTTAACTATTTTTCTCTCTATTTACATTGCATACATAATAAGGAATATTGTTCCTTTAGTTTAGTTTTCTTTATTTCAATTTGATTTGGTACTCATAATTATATAACCCATGAATATATATATTTAGTACATGTTGGCGACAAAACACCAACACCAGATTTGCTAACCATACTAGGGATGATTCCTTTCATTCATCCTTGGTTGTGTTAAGGCCATTTCTAGCGCCTTAGATGATTTGTGTCATTTCCGTACTATTTATTACTTGTTGTTTGTTGTTATATCTTTGCATTTAGGTAATTTGGGAAAATCCCCCAAGTTTTTAAAGTGGTCGTGAACATAATTTATTTTTTGGTTTCATGTTGCACTTTTTCATAGGAAACGTGTGACGTGCCATTGCGGAATTTTCCATAAATTTTAGTAATTAATTTTCCCATAAATTCCATGTAGTTTTGGGAAAACATAGTTTATATGCAAATTGACCGAATTCCCATGTTTTCCCTTTGACTCAATTTTGGTTTATGTTATAGTCGCAAATCAAATTTAGTTTTCTATTTCTGTCTTTCATTTGCTATATTAAGTTGGTTATTGTCTTGACTTAGATGATCTAGGCAAATAAATTATTGGAAAATCCATTGTATTTAGTACTTTTAGGGTTCCAAATTTAGATAATTTTCGTCATCTTTTCTTTTTTAACAACTAATTTTGAGAATTGAAAGTACTTTTGTTTATTTCATTTGCTTACAACTTCTTCATCATGGTTAGTTGAGAACCTTATTTTTTCTTCCTTGCAAATTCATAAGAAATTAGCTTCTCTTCTCAATTTGTTAGAAATAAATTAATTGAGAAAAATATTCCTTCTAGATTTCCCACTATCCATTATTATTATTTCTTTCATTTGCATTTATGATATTGCAATAGTCCATAGCTAGTTTTCATTGTGAATTGTTATTTGATTGAAAATTGGAAAGTGATATTTTCTCATTAAATAAAGTTCTTGATTTTAGTTCAAGAAAAAAAATCATTAATTTTTAGTATTAATAATTATCTCTCTTTCTTCACACTTTTTCATTTTCAAGAATTTACTTTTCATTGGAATTTAAGTTATTGATGTAGACACCACACGTTCAAACAAATCACACCCAGAATTAAAAAACACTTGGTTTATGACACCAGGTGAAACCTAAAATTAACCCCTAAGCTAACATACTAAAATTCCTTGCTTGAGGGCCAAAAATATTTTAAAATTTGGTTGGGTTGTGGGGGACATGCATCAAAATTAATCACCATAAAAAATTCACAATTGAAACTTAGATGTTAAAAAATTCACAATTGAAACTTAGATGTTGTTATATCCTTGCATCTAGGTAATTTGGGAAAAACCCCAAGTTTTTACCGTGGTGTTGAGGCCTGGAAATTCGCAGGCGACAACAGCAAGGGATTCTCCCCAGTCAACATTCCCAATTAGCCCGTGACTGTTTGGTGTAGGGAATCCGTCCAGTTTGCAGTCCGACTACCGTAGGTCAAGTAATAAAAATAAAAGGTTTTATCGGTTGCGGCCCGATCCACCGTATATATTTTTGTATTTTTTGACTTAAAATACGATATGCAAGTGCCTATTTAACATGCAGACTTGATGAAGAATTCCATGAGTATTCACAATGTGATGCGCAGGTTCTTACCTCTCGTCTTAAAACTCACAAGCATCTAAATCACACACACCATAATAAAGTAAATCTAACTATCTACCTATCCCTAGGGAGCCAAATTGTAACTTATTAATGAGTAATGTATATTGTGTGTGCATTATAAAGAGAAATTACAGATAGATGATATTTCTTCCCAAAACACATGAACAATCAAAGATATTTAAACAATCATATAGCCAATTGCTTATGAACAACATTCATTACTCATGGTGGTAATTTCACAGAATAAACCAGAAAACATTCAAACAAGAACATAGGTCCTAAGAGTCAGAACGATCTCACAGTTAGTGGACAAAAAGCCGAAAATGAAATAGTTCATCTTCCACCAATCCATAGCAAAACATTCGAACATCCCACCAAACTTTCTCCGACAAGCAAACAGTAATTCTTTATTGCAAAAGGAAATAATTCTTCTTACAATATTCCTTCACTAATCTAACTGGGAAAAAAGTCCCCTTTTCTTCTAAGTCCTCTATATTTATACAAAAATAATAAGACTGTTGGGCTGCCCACAAATAACTCTTGGGCTTCCCCAACTCTTCGTTTCCCAAAATTTACTTTCACTAAGTGTTTACAAAATTACAACATATTGCAAAAGTGAACAAATGTTCATGATGAGGGCCCCGCTTGATTGTTTAGAAATTTCTTCCACGCTGAAGCTTTCGAAGCGATACTTTCAAATTCAGAAGGTTCCAAGAATCGAATATTTATCTCGAATTTTGCAGCCTGGTTCTTGATGGCTTCGATTCTGGCTGCACTCAGGCGAAACTGATCTTCTAATAGCTGCACACTGACTACGGAATGATCTACCTCATTCCTTAAGGTCTGTTCATCTAAAGCCTTAATGTGCTGTATTCTTCTTTCATCCTCTTGGTACCTTTTCTGCAAAATTTCCACAAACAGGCTGTGGTCCAGAAAAGCATCTATTATTTGTTCAGCCTCTACCTGGCATCAGTTATAAGTAATCAGAAGTCTTCTAAAGAATTCTGTACATGCTCCTTTTGTCTTTCTAACATCCTTCTTGAAATCCTCGGCTGTGTTGATGGCAAATTCTAATAAGTCGTAGTCTTGCCTAAGGGCCTATTGATCCTTTGAGGGTAGCTCTGCAGGAGCTTCTTCATTGGTTTCTAATCTTGCCATCCTTGCTGTCAGGACTTCCATGATGTCCTGAGATCGGTCAACAAAATATGAGGAGGTCTCCAAAATATCCTCCAAACGGCTGTCTATCTGCAAAACCCTGCATCTTTCCTCCTTTATAGACACCTGTAGTTGAAGCATCTTGGCCCTCTGTGCCAGCACGTGTTCTTTAAAAGGTTGGAGATTAACCTGTTGTTCTTTGGCTTCCTCTAAAGCTGCTGTCAGCGAGGTAATATGCTCTTGAAGTTTTGCCTCCTGCTCTTGAGATTGCCTCTCATTTGCTTCCAAGGCAGTCTTCTGCAACTCTAGATCTTCTATCCTTCCTAGCAGCTGTTCCTTCTCTGCCCTCAACTCTTGATATTCCTGTTGTACTTTCTCCAGACATTCTTGGGCAGTCTCCATCGATTTTCTCTCTATTTGGAGAACCTAAAGTTCAGCCTTTGAAGACTAGATTTCTCTTTGTATGTCTTCAAATTTTCTTTTTAACTTATTGTTTTCTTCCCTTTCCTTTCTCAGTGTATCTTTTAATTGAGCAGAAGACTTATTTGACTGCTCTAGATCGGTCATTATTTTATCTACATTGTCTTCTAAAGCATGGATTAATGCAGCCCCTGCTCTGATAGTGAACCTGGGATCTCTATCTGTCCCGTAAACAATGGCTATATCATTTATCATCTTACCGGACAGCCCCCCGGTTTTAACCTTCCTCTTAGTTCTCTTTACTATCCTTTTCTTTTCTTTATCATAAAAGATAGTATTAAAATCAGGAACTTCTTCCCCTTTCTTTTGTTCAAAGGGGATGAGTCTACGGGTGGGGACCATAGACTGTCCTGGTGGGCTGACAATAGGTACTTCAGGGTCTTGAATGTCGGGGTTTTCCATGTCCTGGGTCTGAATGTCTGCTGCATCGGAGGATGATTGTTCTGTCACTATTTGGGTCAGCTTCATCTTCTCTGCCTCCTACTTCTTCAGCTCCTCATCTAACTTCCTTTTTCTCTCTTCTTCTTCGATCTTGGCAACTTCTTCTGCCTTTCTGGCTGCCTCTTGTGCCACTCTTCTTTTCTCCTCCTCCTCTCCCTTTAGCCATCCTTCGGTTTCTTGGGCCAATCTTTGAGCTTCTTTGTTTCTTCTCATGGCTTCCTCTTCCTTGGCCTTGGTCTGCTCGTCCTGTCCCTTTCCACCTTTAGTGGTAATTTTCTTTTTAAATCTTCTCCTTAAAGCCATTATGTTTAGAGCGCTACGAAAAATGGATTCTTCTCTGTCCCAATGGCTGGTGTACTCAAAATGGACATTAGCCTCCTTGTAGTGCTCTGCAACCTTATTACAAGAGTCATTCCTGTGGAATGGCATCTCCCCAAAATGGAACTTCTCCAACTCCTCTACGAATTCATCAGCCTTCTTTACTCTAGTGAACTTGTAACTCCCTAATCTGAAAGGAAAAGGTGGGTATGCTACCTTCTTATGTTCGAACAAGAAACTTCCTATGCCATCTAGAAATACTTGCCTGATTGCCTCTTTGTGAATTACATAGTCTGTGGCATACTTCGGTAGAAGTGAGGGTGCTCTAGAGCCCCCAAACATTCTGAAATAGAGCCCATCCTTAGTCAAGTAATAATCGGCATACTCTTCAATCACCTGCAATGCCTCCTCTGACATGCAGTCGCATTCTTTTAAGAAAATAAGGGTATATAATGGCATAATGAAATGCTCACACACCTCCCTGTAGTGACTGTGGTATTTATGGGCCCATAGTGGCTTGTATGCTCAGTAGATGGGTGATCTTTCCATGTCCCAGATGCATCTCAGGTTAGGGAAGGGTTGATTGCAAAGTATGCAATCAACCAGTATGGAGCTCATATAGAACTCTGATTTCTTTTGGGACACCCCTCCTAATGTTGATTCCATGCAGGCTGAGAGGCTATTGGACACAATATTAGCCCAATTGAAAATGGTCCCCTGTGTTGCAACATAAAAAATTATTGGCACCCACTCCAGTTTGAAGCTTTTGCCATGAGCTCTCCCAAAAATTCTATTAAGCATCAAGGCGATAAACCGGTAAGGGGTTCTTAGGCTCGAGGTGTCATATTCTCCAGTTGGCCTGGTTCTAAAGTTTTTTTCAGGCGTGAGCATCCTTTTGAGTGTCTCAACTAGATCCATCCTGATGCTTTTTAGCCAATCTTCAGTTAGATATGTTTGTGCTTCTGGCAAGTGGTAGGTCAGGGCTACATATCCAGGGCTGTAGGCAGCATAACCCTGTTTATCAACATTCTCCAGAATCATGGTGGTCACGTCTACCCTGGGCAGAATCCACCCAATCACTTCAGAGCAAGGAAAGAGTCCAGGTCTCATAGCAATCTTCATTAATGAAGACCTTTCTATGTTAACATAGATATTTTCTTCCTCGAAGCCTATGTCAGGCACCTTGCGGCGCGTAATAAATCTGTATATTTCTCCCCACTGATATTCCGTCTCTACACCAATTATGCATTTGGTGTCTTCATAAATATATTCCACTCTGGTGATGACTTCAACGTCGAGTTCTTCTTCGACTGCAGGAGCCTTCTTCTTTTGACGCTTAGACATTTTAAGTTCGGATGAATTTCCCTGCCATGTACAGAAAGGTATTTTAGGTTCTGCTAAGTAGTTTTCGGACAATTTTACAGAATAAGATAACAATATAAAAGGTTTTACCTCGTCTGCATCAAACATGACTGCAACTAATAAAAAATGAGCAAAATTCATTCAACAAATGCTCCTGCCCAAAAAACTGGAACCAACTTAGTCCAACACAGATTGAGTGTGGGAAAACCAGGTCTATGTCATAATTGAAACCAGGTCTATGTCATAATTGAAACCATCTTGGGCTCTCTGTGTGCGCCATGACCATTACGTTACGCGGAACACCGACAGCGCTTACTTTAGCAACTCAAAGGGGGCTTCAGGAGATAGCACTATCTGTGTGCATTCTACGGTCCATCTTAGGCTGGGCGATGCTACACTACCCTAGACCGGTTCGGGTTCGAATTCGACCATGAATCGGGTCGCTCTTAAACCGCAGATTGAAAACAACGACGAGGTCTTGGTTTGAAAGATGCAGGTGACCGGACCAGTGGGAAAACTTCGCCATTCCCCAGGCAAACCACGAAAAACTTCCCCAAACGACCACACATAAAATGGGGCAAACTGGTGAAGACAACATAACGGCCATCTGCGCCGGTTTCCCCAACCATCGAGTGCAGGGTAAAATGCCATAACAGCCGCGGAAGAAAACACTCCGCAGAATACAAAGAATTCCCCTACTAACAGTCATGCTACTTGCCCCAGCAAATATACATGTCACGACGGGAAACCGAGTGAAAACCCTAACCGAGGAAATAAACAATTAAAACGTCCAGTCAAACGGAATGGGATAATGAGTACAAGAGCCTACCTGGAACTGCTGCGCGACTGGCGGGAGGAAAACCGTTGAGTTTCCACGGCAGAGCCACCTAGGAACGAGGGTACCGATAGCGAGGGTCCTGGTTAGCTCGAGCGAAAATGACAGCGCAGAGACAGTCCAACATAACAATAAAATAATAATCTACCCGACCCCATATATATATATCCCCGGTCAACCATACTCGACGGGAGAAAATCATCGGGCAGTTAAAAACACGGGATCGAAGGGCATATCAACATTGCCTCCCGCAACGTCGAGTGATGAAACAGCTGGGAGAACCGCCGAGGCATCGGAAAGAAACCAAATGATACTTGCATCGGAGCTAGCAATATTAAAACGTTGGAACGATAGAAGGATGAAGAGCCGTAATAGCGGAAACATAAAAGACATCGAGTTCCGCAAATGGAAAAATTGGAGGAAAAAACCAAAATAACTTTAACCAAGAAAACTTGATTCCGCGGAGAAGTAAAATCAAACCACCGGAAAGACAACGTTTTTCAAAGCCGCAACGACGGATGCCGGAAAATCAAGGATCAATGAAACAAAACGGCGGGATCGAAAAAGTTAAGGTGATGTGCTATCCGCAACTGCAAAAAACTTAGAGACAATATGTCCCGATGGGATTCCAACCGACAGCCGATTTAGATGAATAAGTGAATAAAGGCATCAGAGAAAATAGTTGGAATCGGTTTCTTATTACTCCTCCGCAATGGTGGGCGCGCAGGTGACTAATCTTCCGATTTGAACATCACAACGCTTCCGATGGCAAGGTAAAACTTAAAACAAGTAGGGAAACATTTGGGCATAAAAATAGTCTCTCTGTGGAACATCAAACCAAATCAAAAAGTCACACACAAAAAATAAGTGAAAGGAGGGTCCCGAAATTTTTTGAATTTTGTGAAAATGTTGCAGCTGCAACATGTGGTCGTGAACATAATTTTTTTTCTTCGTTTTTTTGGCTTCAGGTTGCACTTTTTCATAAGAAAAGCGCAGCTTGGCATTATGGAATTTCCCATAAATTTTAGTCATTGAATTTCCCAGAAATTCCATGTTGTTTTGGGAAAACATAGTTTCTCTGCAAATCAACCGAATTCCCAATTTTTTTCCTTTATAATATGATCTCTTTCAACGCGCACTTGCCAGTGAGCATACCAACAAATTTAATATGTGGCGGCCAAATAAATGTTACGGATCAATGTGTGCTATTCAAATTAGTGTGTTAGAGATTCAACACACGAAGAGAAGAAACCAATAAAATAAAGATGTTCTTAATGGAAGAAAGAAAATATTAAATATGTTAGTGAAGATGAAGAAATCTAAAAAGGAATATGTGGTAGACAAAGTGTAAAGACTTTGTGAAAATAAAGATGGTTAAAGGTATTTCTGATGTTAGTTGACTAGTTTATTAAGTCAAGGTGAGATGTAATATTGGAAACATAAAAGATTATGTGTTGTGTAGTTTTGAGCAAGAGAGGTTGGCTACATTGCAATAAGTTTTTGTGTAGGCTATAAAGGAATGCAATATCACTTTCTCTAAGGGGTCATGGATAAGGTTGATAACTAAGATTATGGCAATCACATATGGTACTTATTAGGAATGATGATAATATGGTGATGAACAAAGAGAGATGGAGATGGAATCATTAGAAAATACGAGTTTTAAAAGAAAGTAAACTGTAGATGGGACTTCTAGATTTATGTTATCAATGTGTTGATGTATAAATTTGATGATGAATATGCAGTTGCAAATGGAAATTATAACTTTATGTGATGAGTGCGTTGATGTATGAATTTGCAAGTGAATATGCAGTAATGAATGAGAGAGGATTTTGAAAAGGATGATAGAAGAAGAGGAAGATGAAAGGTCTACCAAAGAAGGAAATATCATGGACATCATAAACATGAGGACATGTTGTTTATTAACCCGGATAGTTTGATGTAGAGACATTGCATTGAATTTGAACATGATCCTCATAAGATGAGTGGATTCTATTCACGATCCCCTTCAGAATGTGTTTCCAAATAAGTGTGACAAAAAAAATAATTCGTGTCATTAAAATTAGTGCATAAAACCATCACACAACAAACAAATTAATGCATGCCAAAGTTCAATGCACTGAAACGATTGGGGAAGGTGAAGAGACAAAAGGGCACATGGAAATGGAATCACCATGGTATCTATAAGATCATCATTTAAGTAAGACATAATACTAAGATAGTGGAAGGTGAATATCCATAAGGGAAGATGAAGATGAAGATGGATAAACATAGCAAGTATGATGACGAGAAACATGATAGAGAAGCATTAAAGAAAGAAGAAGGATAATGACTAACCTTAGGCATGGAAACCCAACCATTTTTATGAATTAATGAAAGGGCCATTGATCAATTGCATTATTTTCCTACAAAAATAATGAATGAAAAGAAAGAAGGCGAGCACTTAAAATGTGGGTTCTACTTTTGAGTTTCCATGTTAAAACTTGTATACACATTTGAAAATGAATATGAATGTCATGGATGTTGCTGTTTTTTCATTTGATCACTATTTTATATAGGGAATATATAAAATATTCCACTTTGTATGTAGGTTGGTCCCTCCCCATTACATAATCTAACCACAAAAGAGTCATGCACTTTGTCGCATCAAAATTTTGGAGTTCTTTTCCACCATGCAACTGGGATGAGATGCAAATAACGTTTATAGTGTCAACCACGACGTGGACTTGCTAAGTTAGCATAACATAAAGCTTTAATACAATATCTAGCAATTTCCCCCAAAAGGTGCAATGATACGCTGATAAGTTGTTGTTGAAAAACTAAAATGGAATTGGTGTGTTGGGAAAAAAACTCGTAAAATTAGTCCATGGACTAAAATTTTTCCCAAGTTTATCCTATGCTAGAAAAAAAACCTCAATCAAATATGCAAAAACATAATGATCCCAACAAAAATTCACATTTGTGTATATGGAAGAGTATCCTATATATTTTTTGTCAATGACTATATACAACATTGTCTAAATGTTTAATTTTGAGCATGTACACATGGAAACATCATTCCCAAGCAATGATCTCAAATTAGATAGTAAACCTACCAAGGGAAAATACACAGTGATGAAACACCATTGGGTGACTCCATCTCTAGATCTAGAGGTATCATTGTTTGGAGCTACAAGAAACTATCCTACCCCAATCACTAAGGTGGAAGATATGGACACTTGTATAAAAATGGCTAATTAATCAAACCCATCATTATAATTTCCCATACCTTTCACTATTCCATAAGAAGATAAAAGCAACTGATAACACATTACAATTATCATTGTTAAAAGAAACAACCACATCATTGGTGTGTAATCTAGTTGGAATTAAATTAGAGTAGAGTGAAAAAAAGGAAAGGGGCAAGCCAATAATAGAAGTTTTGTTTTGAGCATGTACACATGGAAAACTAATGAGCAACATTAGGTACCCAATGAGTATGAACCTGACTCTTGAAATCATTAACAATGTTGCCAATTGTCAATATCCTTTTTTTCTCAATAATTCTTACCAAGTTTACACAATATGTTTTCATGGAAACCCTGCAACATAACCCTGAACTAGATCATTTTCCTTGGATATTTAAAACTGATATCATGATATTTAAAGGTTTATCACTTTCAAATATCTTGCTCTAGATTGCAAAATTGATCCCATTAAAAGGAATACAACTTAACATCAAGATCAAGAAGAATCTAAGCCCTTTTATTAGTAATCTCAAAGAATTAATTATATTAGCACTCATCAACATGAAATGCACTGCATTAACTAGTTACCAATGTAATCAATCATGATTATCCCTATTTTTTAGTTAAAAAGTTGCAAAGTATTTTTTCAACGAGCATTGTAACATATTCCTCAATTAAATCACTTTCCATGAAAAGTCTATTGCTTCCAATATCACACATCTAACATTATAATTGGGGGATTAACAAACAATATCACCAAGCCGCAAATGATAATGGTAATTTTCTTCAGGGATCCATCAAGCACCGAGAGGGTTATAGTTTCTTAAGTTGTAAAATTTTTATAGATCCAAAAAAATTACACCTCTATAAATTGGATCCCTCTTGGTGCTTGATAGATATGGGTTTGAGATAGATTTATGTTGGTTTAATTTTCTTATTTTATAAGTGAATTGGATTTTTTTATTACTTTTCACTTGGTTTCAATTTTTTTCTTTTGTGAGCCAACATGAATTTTTTAAGTTGGTTTTCATTTTTTATAACATAACGCTACATTACTAACAACATATCCCCCATACTGGGTTGTAAAGCACCTTTCTCCTCTGAGTTCATTTAATATTGTCAAATCTATATCACCCTTTACAAAAACCTTGATTTGTCCTACAGACCCTAGATTTAACTTCTAAGAGGCCATAATAAGAGCAATAATTAACCAACTAAAAATGTGGTAGTTGAACCATACCCGTGCTTAGATAGACCACCATGTACCTTCAAGGGCACAAGCCAGGCCTTGATTTCATACTCTACCACCACATTTCATTGAGAACCTACCCCAACAATGCCCAAGTTAGGTCAAATATGAATATCTGAGTCATCCAGATAACTTGGTCACACATTAAAAGTGGTTTAGCAACCCAAAGCATAGAGTAGTACATGATGAAAGCAAACCTATGGGGTATTGGCCACATAGAACATGAGATTAGAAACATGCTCACTAAAATACATCATATGAGACCGAACAACGCCATTTTTGACAACAAACTACACAACCACGCGATGACCTAGAGCTGCCTTTGTTTCACTCCCAATCCCCAGTTATCAACATCCCCACCATGTATGGCCTCCACACACCTTCTGGATCTCTGAAAGGAACCCAACTGTTGACCTCCCACCATGTGTAGCCTTCCACACAACTCCTAGATCTCCGGAAGGAACCCAATTAGGTCATGATGTAAGCGATAATAGATTGAAAGGGAGGCCATGGGCACCTCTCTTTCCCTCTGGTCCATCGTGGTGACCATCATGCACAATAATTTTTCTGTTATGTAAATTCTCTAGTTGGGAATGCTACTACCACATACTATAAGTAGGGTCACCTACACCTTTGCTTCCTCCCTCATTAACTCCTTTGTCTCCTTTACTACTACCTCTCCCACCTCCTCCCCTATCACCTTGTTGGTATCCTCCACTTTCTCCTCATCCACTTCTCCTCTACCTATACCTCCACCTTCTCCTTGTTCATCTTCCCTACTTCCTCCACCTCATCGATCACCCCATACCCCTACTTACTCTCCTCCTCTTCCTCCTCTATCTCCTACCTTGCCTCCTCCTCCTCCTCCTCTTGCATCTCTTCTTCCTTCTCCTCCTTCACCATATAGTCCTCCTCCCATCCTCCTCTCATCACCTCCAATCTACCCTTTGTTTCCTCCCAGGCTCATATCCTAATCTTCAACCTATTCAACCTTCTCCTCCACCTCTACCATACTCCTCCCATCCTCCTCTCGTCACCTTCAAACTCTCCTTTGATTCCTCTCACTCTAATTTCCTCCTCAACCTCCACCTTATGCTTTACCTTCTCTACTTCCTCCACCTCCATCTACTCCCCAACCTTTACATCCCCCACTTCATCTACCTCTGCAACCTTCTCTTCCTCCTTTTCCTCCACCTCTTCTTCCTCCCCTATGTCCTTCTCCACCCCCATTGTCTCCACCTATACGTCCTCCTCCCTCACCTTCCGCTTTACCTCCTCTACCTCCTTATCCTATGCCTTTTCCTGGCTCATCTTCTCTACTAGAAATTGAGTCATCCACCGTGTTTAAAAGAATAAGTTTCAAATGTAAAAGGAAAAAAAAACATTTATTAAAAAATAGAAATACAAATTCATATTAATACCTACTTAAATTAAAATAATTTGTTTCAAATTATGTTGTTTAAAATATTATATTATAATCTACTTAGACTAATTCCACTTATTAATTATATATCAAATTGCTTTAGTATTAAAAACACATAGTTTATACATGCCCACACGGGTGTGGCTCATTGGCGGTTCACTTGTTATGAAGTCACATGTTGTAAATTGGAGGTCACGAGTACAAATCACACCTGACTTTACCCGTGTCCCATGCTTGTGGGGTGTGTGGGGCACTTAAAGGTATAATGGTAACAGGATTGGATCTATAGACCCCGTGTCACGCGAGTACCAACTCAACCTCTAGTCACCGATTCCCCTAGAAAAAAAACACATACACACATATTTTATACAAATAAATAATACACTCAATAAACATTAAATTTTAAAATAAATATAGCAAAAATACATTAATTATAATCTAAATTAAAATTATTAAATAATTATCACATAAATTTTTTTACATAGAACATGATCAATTTTGTTTAGTTTAAATTGTAGGGATGAATGACTCTTATCATCTCTATGAGGTTTAAATCCAACAAATTACATGTTGAGATTTAAAAAAATACATTAATTATAATCTAAATTAAAATTATTAAATAATTATCACATAAATAAATTTACTTACAACATGATTAATTCTCTTTAGTTTAAATTGTAGGGATGGATGATTCTTATATTATCTATGAAGTTTTAATCCCACAAATTACATGTTGAGCTTTTAATTAAGTATATTGTTGTAATGACCTTGAAATGTTGACAAATCCTTAAACTTCTATAAATTTATTCATCAAATACAAAACATATCAAATTTCCATCAAATACTACATATAAAAAATAAACACATTAAAATATCATAAACCATATCCATCACATACAACACAACACATCATTAAAAATAAAAATAAATTATTATACAATAAATTATTCATTAAATACAACACATCATCGAGCATTACAATAAAAAAACTCTATATAATTTAGAAAAAGAAAAACATCATTAGAATATAAAATTCTTAACTATAACACATTAATCATATATTTGGAATGCATTAGTACCATCATAGATCCATCTTAAAGGTGGATCTATCAAGTATCGAGAGGCATCCAATTTTATTATTTTATTATTGGTACATAACTTAACTTTACACATCTTCCCCATATTAAGAAATACTTTTTATTTTTGGTACATAACCTGACACGTAAGTTGCAAATCTCTCTCATATTGGGAATTACTCTTTATTTTTGGTACATAATGTGACATTGTTACATAACGTTACACATCTCCCCCATACTATGTTGTAAGCACCTTGCTACTCAACTTAACTGGATCTCTCTCTCCAGTTAGCGTATGACGCTGCGCAAGTGGATTTACAAGAATCTAATGGACAATTGGGTAATTTCTCATGCAGGATGGTGCTAGAATGGAGAGAGCGCGAGCATGGTGAAATAGAGGAAGCTGTAAGGGCTGACATGATGGCTCAACAAGATCTTAGAAGATGTGGACTCTACAAGTTTTGGTGCCTTGGTGGCTTGAGGGCCAAACCAAGACTACTAGAGATGCTGGTAAACTATTGGGATCCAGACTCATAGTCCTTCAGGATAGATGGGATGTCTCTCACTATAGAGGTGGAAGACATATACTTCATCACAGGTCTATCTAGACGAGGGGAGGTAGTGAACCTTCGTTCCCGAGGTGGGCCAGGCGGTGGGCTTACTATCGATGTCTACTGTTTTCACCGCTCCCGGCAACTGGAGTCCCTCCTCATAATTGATGACTAGTACCAACCAGTTGAAAAGAAGTGGGAAATTTTTCTTTTTAGTCGGTTCTGTCACCTTTTTTATTTTCGTCTGGGTGGCGTCTAGCATGCTCCGGTTGTGGAGGTGTGGGCTGTCCTTATACAGCAAATTTGTCCTTTTGATTGAGTTTGTCGGGATTTGGATTTATTAGGGTTTGTCTATTTTTTGTCATAAATTTGTCTTCTCTTGGTCAAAACCAAAGGATTGTCTTCTCTTCTCTCGGTCCTTATCCAGCGTGTAACCCTTCTTTCTTCGAATCAGTATTTTTGACCGGGATAGACCCTCCGGCTGTCATTGGTAGTGGGATGTTTTTATTTTATGGTGTGTGGTTTTTGTTCTCACTGCTAGCTCTGGTTTTTTAGGGACTGGCCGCCAAGTCTTGTGGCTGTTAGGGTTAGTCTTTGCTCTTTGTGAAGTATACCTGACTGATAGCCTATGGGACTGTCTTGAGGGTTTTTACCTTGCTTATTAAGCCAGCATTCTTCGCCTCGGTCTCTCTTCCTGGGGGTTTGCACTTGACTGTTCTATTGAGGGTTTCAGGACGACTTCTGTCCTCCTTTGGTTTTCGTATCTCCTTTCGGCGTCGATTCTTTTGGGACTATTGTAGACAGTTTTCATGGTTTGTTTGCCCTTCAATGCATTGTCTTGGATTTCTGGATATTATATGGTATTATTTGGGGTGCGACTGTCTCCTTCCATATATGGAATGTTCCTTTCTTTGCTGGTAATGATTTCTGTTGTTCTCTTTTAGATGTTGAGATTTATTGTATTTTCCCTGGCTGCTTATTTTCCCGGGAACTAAATTTGATAAGTCTGCCCTAGATGGAGGTATTGTTCTGTTTGAGGATCAACTTGGCTTTCTGGATTGTCTTCGGCATATTTGAGGTTTGACTGTCTATTATTATATGGGGATTGATCCTTTCTGTGCTGGATTTGATATCTGATATTCTCATTAAGATTATTAGATATATAACTTTTTGTTTTGCTTATTTACCCAATGATCGATCTTGGATGGTATGATATAGATTGAAGTTTTGTTCTATTTGGGGACCGACTTGGCATTGTGGATTGTATTTGGCTTATTGGGTTTTGACTGTCTATTATTATTTTTGGATTGATCCTATCTGTGCCAGATTAATATCTGATATTCTCATTATTAGATATCTAGATTGTTGCTTATTTGCCCAGCAATCGAACTTGGAGGGTCTGATATAGCTTGAAATTCTATTTTGTTTTATGGTTCGACTTGGCATTCCGGCTTGTGGTTCGACTGTTTTTATTATATGTGGTTGTTCCTTTCTATGCAGGTATTGATATCTGTGGCTTCCATTATATTCTTTTGATTTAGCCATATTCTTACTGCCAACTTTAAGCCCGGGGAATGCATTGGATAGTCTACTTTGATTGAGATTGGTTCTGGTTTGTGGGATGTTTTCTGGGATCTATTCATTTGATTATGATGATGGAGACCCATGTTGGATCTCCTCATCCAAGAGTGGGCCATGGTTCTGCTTATTATCAGAGGCGTAGAAAGGTGAAGGCCTACAAAAATTTGGAAGGAAAACTCCGCTATGTGGTTGGTCGGGATATTTATTTGCACAGGGTGGAAGCTTTGAGTCGTCATGCGTTAATTGGTAGGCTGGAATATGTTTCCATGGATAAAAAAGACTGGTATTCATGGGCTTCAGAGTACTGGAAACCATTCTTATCCTACGTCCCAACTATCAGCTTGCTGGTTCGGGGATGGATTGTTTTTGTCTTCTTAGAGGAATCACATGCCTCTGAGTTTCTAAGCCGCTTATGGAGAGTGGGTAATGGCTCGTTAGTGCTAGATCCCTGGCATGTAAATTTGATCCTGTGAAAGAAAGAGTGAAAAAGCGACATCTGTGGTCTATTCTCCCAGGGCTTCCTTTCCCGCTCTGGAACCGATCTTTATTGGAAGGGGTTGGTAACACTATAGGTCGGTTTGTGGATTTAGAGGATGACTTCATGAATTCCTATGATAAAAGGAAGGCAAAAATTCTTGTTGAACTTGATATCACTAAAGGTCTTCCAGCTGAAGTTGAGATTCTATGTCACGAGCGTTTATTTATTCAACGTTTGGATTTTCAAGGCATTCCCTTTTGACGCAGTGTGTGTTGGGAGACAGGCCATTTGCGCCGTGAATATCCTTCTTTTCATCGTGGGCCTATTAAGCGCTCTTTGACTGATTCCTTTGTTAATTCCCCTTTAATTCCGCCTTCTGAGGATTGTTCAACTCTGGTCCAAATTGTCTCCTCTTCTAGTCGTCTGAATAATGCTATTTCTTTATATGGGGAAGTGTCAGATATTGATCTAGCCTTGATTGACTCAGTGATTAGCAGCATAAAAGCTTCTTTGCCTTCGGATATTATCCCTTCCGATTCTCCTTGAAGGAAGCCCGTCTTGTTGGATCCTCATTTGACTGATCCTTTGCTACAGGAGCCTCCCCCTTCAGCCACTGCTCTTTGCCCTCCCTCAGCTCCAATTCTCTCTAAAGTTTCAAATGATGCACTGATAAATTCTGGTCCTTCCACGATCCCATCGTCTGTCTTTTCCCCCGTTCCTCTGTTTTCTGAGGCCGATTTCCCTCCCCTATCCTCTTCTGGCCAGACTAGGCCTCAGTCTTTAGGTTCACCTTCTCTTATTCCCATAGCTTCCCCTTCCTTTGTTGATCCCTCCTTGCAAAAGTCTTTAAGCATTTTCTCTGATAAGACACCTCTTTCCCCTTCGGTTCTTCCTCTAGAATCAATTCGTTTTGAGAATGTTACTATCAGGCGGAAGAAAAATCCTTCTAAACCTCCTCTTGATTCATCTAATTCAGTTCAGGCTCCCCATACTCCTCTTTCTGAGAGATTAAAAGCTGTTGAGCATTCTCACTCTTCTCCTTCTCATCGGGTCCTTAGAGCTTCGACCCCTGATTCCTTGGGTTCTTAATGCGTATCCTATCTTTGAATGTTCGTGGCTTGGGGGGTCTGGCCAAGAAAAAAAGCCTTCGACAGTTGCTATTAGCTCTCTCTCCTGATGTTGTTTTATTTCAGGAAACTATGACTAGTCCTTATCCTGCTTTATTTGCCTTTTCTAAACTTTGCCCGAGCTGGGAGTTCTATGCCCTTAGCTCTAATGGTCTTTCTGGAGGCATTCTTTCTGGCTGTAATCCAAAAATTATTAAATACAAAGCCTTCCATACTGCTGCTGGTATTCTGCTAAATGCTTCCATCCGGGGTTCCTCCCTCAATCTCTCTATTTTAAACTGCTATGGTCCCTACCTCAATCAAGATTCCTTCTGGAATGCTGTGGCTTCTGGTGTTCTTCTTTCTCTTCCTAATATTATTTTAGCTGGATATCTTAATCTGACTCTGAATTCTGCTGATATCTGGGGCTCCAAAGCACATCCTGATCCTTTGGGTCCTTTTTTCTCTAAGCTTTTCTCTGACCATCATTTAGTGGATGTGGCTTCTCCTTGTGCTGGTCCTACATGGAGGAATGGAAGGATTGGGGAAGATGGAATTTCAAAAAGATTGGATCGATTTTTAATATCAGATCAGCTTGTCAGCTTGCTTCAAAGGTATCAAGTTTGGGCTCACAAATGTGGGATTTCTGATCATTTCCCGGTGGTTCTTGAATGGACTGATCATCATAGTCTTTGTGCCTTTCCCTTTAAGTTTAACCAATCTTGGTTAGACAATGAAGATTTTATTCATATGGTTCGTTCTGAGTGGCCCCGTATTCTGTCAAACCCCTCTTTGGATGCTATGCAGGATCTCCATTTTAGACTTAGAACTTTAAAGGAGAAGGTCAAATCTTGGACTAAAATTGAATCTTTAAAGATGAAAGACAATTATGTTGCTTTGGAAAAGGAAATAAACTCTATTCTCCTTTCCTCTCATTCAACAATTTTAAATCAAGAACAGCAACAAAAATTGAATTCGCTCAAAAATGATCTTAACAAGCTGATTGATCATGAAATTAATTCTTCCAGACTTAAAAGCAGAATTACTTGGGCTCAAAAAGGGGATGCTAATACTAATTTTTTTCATGCTGTGGCTTCAGCCCGCAAAAATCACAATGTAATTTGGAGTCTTCAAGATGAGATGGGTAATTGGGTTTCTGATGATAAAAGTCTTAAAGACCTTGGTGTTCGTCATTTTAAGACCTTGTTTGAAGATGATCATTTGACTAATCTGGAAGCACAACTCAAGGTTATTCGTCTCTTTCCTTCCTTTATCAGTTCAGAGAAGATAATAGCCTTTACTAGACCTGTCACTATCCTGGAAGTTGAAAAGGATTTAAAACTCTTTAAAAAAGATAAGGCTCCTGGCTCGGATAGATGGCCGGTTGAGTTTTATTTGACTTTTTTTGATCTTTTGGGCCCTCTTCTTGTTGATGTGGTGGAAACTTCCAGACTCTCAGGCAACTTTGTCTCCTGCTCTCAACTCTACTTTCCTGACTCTCATTCCAAAGGTTGATTTGCCCGTCTCCTTTGAAAACTTCCACCCCATTTCCTTGTGTAACCTCTGTTATAAGCTCATTTCTAAAGTTACAGCTATGAGGCTTGAGCCTTTCCTTGATGAAGCTATTTCTCCTCAACAATTTGGTTTTTTAAAAAATCACCAAATCCTTGAACCCATAGCCATTTCTTAAGAGGTTCTTCATACTGTCAATTCAAGAAAAAGGAATGCTCTTATTCTTAAATTGGACTTATCTAAAGCATTTGACAGAGTAAATTGGACTTTCATCCGTCTTCTTCTCATACAGATTGGAATTCCCCTTGTTGGGGTTAACTGGATTATGGGATGCGTTTCTTCAGCCAACTTTGCTGTGCTAGTTAATGGCTCTCCATCCTCTTTTTTTTCTGCCTCTCGGGGAATCAGGCAGGGGTGTCCTCTTTCCCCCCTCTTGTTCATTCTGGTCATTGAAGGGCTTAGTCTATTGATTGAGGATGCAAAACGGATTGGAAAGATTAAAGGAATCAAAATTTCATATCATCTTTCTCTCACTCATTTACTTTTTGTAGATGATGTGATCTTATTTGGCCTGGGTACCTTTGAGGAATGGTTAGCCTTCAAATCCATTCTTGATATTTTCTGTGAGGCTTCAGGTATGAGTATTAATGTGAACAAATCAAGTTTTCTCCATAATGATCTGAGTTTGGACACTCTCCATAGAGTTACAGATATTCTCCCTTTCAGAGTGGATGATATTCGAAAAGGGTTTGGCTATCTTGGCTACTTTCTTAAGCCTTCAGGTTACTTGATTAAGGATTGGCTCTGGCTGGTTTCAAAGTTTGAAAAGAAAATCTCTCATTGGACAAATAGATTCCTGTCTTTGGGAGGCAGACTTGTCCTCATTCATTCTGTATTATCAATCATGCCAGTTTATTGGATGGCGTTGGCTCTGATTCCAACCTCTATTTTAGATAAGCTCAGAAAGATGATATTTTCATTTCTTTGGGGCTCTTCATCAAAGACTAAAAAATTCCACCTTGTGGATTGGCATCTTTTGGCTCGCCCCACTTCTCATGGTGGATGGGGAATTAAACATCTTCCTAGTTTCAGTCTGTCCTTGAGGATGAAAAGCTTTTGGTTAGCTATAAATAGCAAGGGTATATGGAATCTTCTTATTGCTGTTAAATATCTGAAAAATAAACTTCTCCATATTTGGTTCAAGGATAAGAACTTTTCTACTAGGAATGCCTCAATTATATGGAGGGGTTTCATCTCCACCATTTCATGAATTGGCAGAGGCATCATTTGGAAAGTTGGGAATGGAGAGTCCATCAGTTTGGGTGCAGATCCATTCATTGGTATGGGTTCTTCCTTTGTTCTGCCAAGAGACTTAAGGGATTACTTAGAAGACTTTGGTATCAGCTCCCTTGCCCAAGCCTGTAATCAAACTACTTTTGCCACTGGATATTGGTTCTCATATGAAGATCTCGATCTATCTGGGGAATGGAAAATAGCATGGGACAATTTTACTAGAGGACTGGAATATGGCCGCATTCGTCTCAATAATCAGATGTGTACTATTTCTTGGTCTCATAACAAATATACAGGTCCTCTTATCGCTGCTGAAGGTTATAAATGCATAATTTCTGATATTTGTTCAGAGATTAATGATTCAGTCCTGAAAATATTATGGACTTTGAATATCCCTCTGAAATTAAAATGCTTTATTTGGTTGATTCTTAGAGGAAAGATATTAACCTGGGATAAATTGCAAAGCAGAGGATTTATGGGACCCAGTAGATGTGTTCTTTGTGAAGATAATCTGGAGGACATTCATCATTTATTTTTCTACTGTCCATTCTCTGCTAGTATCTTCAATTATTTTGCGGTTAAATTCAGGTGCTCTTTCCCAGTTCTTAACTCTGTCCATTCCTTTTTGGACCAATGGTTCTCCTCTACAGTGCGATATGCTCCCTTCAGTTACATTCCGTTGTTCATCCTCTAGGGAACCTGGCTTCTTCGGAATCAGTGCTTATTTGAAAATAAGAAGCCATCCTTCTCAGCTCTAATTTCCAGGATTGAAGGATTGATCAATTCTTACCCTGTGTCGTTTATTTCACATAAAACCCGCAATCCTGGTCCTGCTCCATTAAAAAGCTTTCCTTGTGGATACTTTGATGGCGCTGCTGCAGAATATATTGGAGGCACAGGTTTTGTGATTTTTATCAATGACTCTCACTTCTTCATTTTTTCTATGGGATGTGGAAGTAGCACGAATACCAGAGCGGAATTATTGGCTATTTGGGCTCTTCTAAGAGTCGGCTTATTGATGGGAATTCCATTGCAGTTGATTTATGGTGATTCCATGGTTATTATTTCTTGGCTTAACAGATCTTCAGCACTTGATGTTCCATCTCTGATGCATTAGTGTTCCGATATAAGATATATGATTCATTTGGCCCCTCCGGTGATCTTTAAACACACTTTTCGTGAGCATAATTCGCTGGTAGATGAACTTTAAAAAAAAGCTTTGCATTTGGATATGGGATTTGTTTCTTTTACAGAAACATTGGGTGGTTTGGTTATTAACCAAGGCAGTCTTGATCTATTCTAGTAGTTGCTGATTTTTTATTATTCAGCTCATGTTTCAGCAGTTGAGGATGTATCTCTGTTTGTTCTGTTAGAGTCCACTCTGCCAGCCTTTTGCTCTGAAATGTATGTTTAAAGGTCTCTTCAGATTTTTATCAGTTTTTCTGACCTGATTTTTTCAGGGATGATGAGGAAAGTCTGCTATGATCAGACTTTTTTTTCTGGTTTTGATGCTCTGTCATAGTTTCATGCTTGAGATAGACTTGTTTATCAGTCATCATATTGATATGTAAATGATGTCTTTTGATTCAATTGAATAACAAAGACTGGTATTTTTTCCTCTGAAAAAAACTTAAGTGGATCTATCAAGCATCGAGAAGCATCCAATTTCTTGAGGTGTTATTTTTTTAATGACATTTTATTCGAATTTACATTTTTATTTTATGAGCAAATATGAATTTTTAATATTAGTTTTTATTAGTTTTTTTTTAATTAGCCTACATAAAAAAAAAACTTTTTATTTTGGATACAAGCATCTCGCTACTCTCGATGTAATAAAATTTTTCTATAGCTAAAAAAAATTCAAATTACAAAAGCCATTATGTATTAAAATCAACTCAGATTAAAATCTCTCTATAATTAAAATAACTTAAAACTACAAAAACAATTATCTATTGATGATGATGATGATGGTTAATGTCCTCTGAGACCAAACTTTGGTCTATCGGAGCTAAAGAAACGAATTATTTAGTTTGTTTTAAAATTGTATTCATATGCTCAAAGATCTTGGAGAGAAGCATCCCAAGCTCACTATAATTTTGACATGTTAAAAGGCTAGGAAGGTCGGTATTGCAACAAAGATTATGAAACTGAGATCTAATGTGGGTGTATGCAGGGCACTCTAAGAGGAAGTGGTTTTCATCATCAATGTTCATATTCTCACGGAGATGACAGATCCTTTCCACCCACGGTGTTTTAGGAATTGCCCAATGACCCGTTTCACTATGGAGCTCATGAGAGTTCGTTCTTATCTTGGCTATATTTTTTTTTTCTTTGAACTAGTTAAAACAGAGAGATACTTTTGATCTTCTAAAGTAGGGTTGATGATCTCCTTATAATATCTTAATTTTCTTTTAGCCTCTAAATCTTTCTCACACCACATTTTTTCTTTAAACTTAGAAGTAACAATATTTTTAATGTTATTAATATTTTGCAATGCAACATTTTCGTCGATCTCCCAATGGTCTAACTAGGCCCTGGTATCTTTATACCAACCTCGCTTGAGCCTTAGGTGGTTTTTGTAACACCCCGGTTTTGATCCCGTTTTCATTAAAATGTATATGATGTATATATTGCAATTAATCATGGTGTGGAGCTAAAGGCAAAAGCACCACCATCGATTTAGCGTTTTATGTTCTGACAATTAAAATCGTTGCCGATGATATTTCGTGCTAGCTGACACATTATAATTTTGGCATCATGTAAATATGCAAATTAATGAAAAACCCACAACCAGCTATGTCAATGCAACAAATAATGAGATGGGGGCATTATTTCCTAAGGATAAGGGGGGGAGGAATATTTAACCTTTGGGGGCCATTGGGGAAAAGCCAAATGTCAATGGGAGAACCCATCAAATAGTCAACTACCCTTCTTGTCTCATTCACCCAATCATTTAATTCTGCCAGAAATTCGTTGAAGTAGTTATTGCATGGGGATGGGAAGAGTATGGGCAAGGAAATTTGAATATGGCGAAAACCCATTTTTGGGGAAAAACGTTTTTGACTTTTAGGGCAAGTTAACACCCAAAATGCATGCCCATTTGGCCATACATCCACATTCTTCATTCTCTCACGCAGTGAAGCTTGGGAGATATTTTACCTTCACGATTTTGGTCTGCAATGTGTTCTTCATTCACGATTTGGATCTCCTGGGCACTTCACTCATGTTTTTGGAGTTGTTGTTCATTCCCCATCCACGTTTTTATAGTTTCCTTCATTTTCCCCATGACTGGGAAGTCAGATTTGCAAAGCTCAGTGTCTGGGCTCTTGGCTTGACATTTTTGTTGTTATTTCCCAGGTTGGGAATCCATTTTTGCAATGCCCAGCGAATTGGAGAAGAGGCCACAATTTCTGGGTGTCTGTGGAAGCCGTTTTTGCCCACGTGAAGCCAATGATCATTTGGTGAAATCGATTTTGGCTCCTAGGGTTGTTTTACCCACTTACCATTTCTGATTTTAGCTCCAAGGACATTTTTGTCCATGCCCAACACTGTAATTGTTCTGTATTGAATTCGTTTTTGGCCACTTTAGGGCGAAAACATCTATGGGATATGAATTGCTATTAGGGGGTTGTTTTCACCCACCTTGACAATTCATTTTGTTGCCAAACTGTTTTCCTCAACCCAAAAATTGTGTATATTGTTGTGTATGCATTTGTGCTTTGGTCTGTGTTGAATTGAGAGTGGAAATGGGGCTTGACCAGCTTGATAAACCTAGTGTGTGAAGGAACCTCACAGACAGATCTAGGGGGCTGGTTTTCTTCTTTGCACACTTTGAATATCACTGGAAGAGAAGGCATAGATTGAGGGACTGTGTAGTAGAGAAGGGGATGCTTCCTTGTGTTGGGTGGGTAGATGTTTAGAAGCCAGGATATATTTGGTGCATGTGTCCATAGCTTTGTTGAGGAGCTCACTAGCTTAGTAGTCAGCTTATCCATCTCATTTGTAGCCTGATAAACCCAACTGTGTTGACTTGGCTGAAATTTGTGCCATCCTTGGCTATGTGTGACCCTGCTAGTGTTCCTTATTCCTTGTGGGAATCATGCCCATGTCGGGGGTGGAGGTGTTGCTGAGAGATTGAGGAGCACACTAGCCTATGGTTGGGTGGAACGTTGCAACGACATAGCTGGTTGCGGGACAAGCTTCTTCATAACATAAGTATTCTTGTCTATTTCATCTCTGCAATGGTATTTGTTGTTTAATGAAAATTATGAACATGCTAAATGCTTGAATGGAATGTAGTTTGCTTCCGTTGTATGTTAAATAATTATGCAACTATGCATGTATTAGTTCAACGCATTTCATTTTATCATGTGTATGTTCATCATGGGCTAGTTGCCTGGATTAGATAGTAGCGATCGTCGCGTCCTCTCCATCTGGTAGAGGGGCGGGGACGTGACAGTTTTGGCTAGAATTTAAAGCTATTTTAGAAAGTCTATGGTCTCCCATGTTATTGATTTTCCGCTTGTATAACAGGAGCCTAGTCATAGCTAGGCTCTCGATAGGGTAAAGACCCACTTCTATAAGGAGAATAGGGTATGGTGTATTGCTTTTAATTTTGAGGTTATACATTATAAAACATTTCTGGATTTGCTCAATCTTTCTCCAAGATTCTCTAGAGATGTTGCAACCCAAAACCTCACACCCATACAAGATAACAGGAGTGACTAAAGTTTCAAAAAGGAGCTTCTTTTTATCCCACATCACAAGGTTTGCTGCTTTACAACTATTTTCAAGACCAAAATAAGCTTTCCACCCTCCATTAATCATTTTCTCAATGCTATAGTTCTAGTTGAGCTTGTGATGAATATCAATTCCTAGTTATTTGTAAGAAGACACTTCCTCCAAGTTGCTATTGTCATACACAAATTTAGCATAAGCGTCCTTCTTGGATTTGATAATCACAACTTTTGTTTTGTCATTGTTAACAGTCATACCCATGGTAGAGCAAAAATCTTTAAGAAGTCTTAGTTGCTTATCAAGATCAGATGGAGACCTTGCCAGAAGAACAATATCGTCAACATAGAGAAGAAGGATGATGACTATTCCAGCTAAGATCGTGCCAGCACAACCTGCTTCCTCTAAACAACCTTCTAGCTTATCGATGTAAATGCCAAATAGGGTAGGGGAGAGGGGGCAACCTTGCGTAACTCCGATATTACATTTAATATCTTTCAACCACCCCTCGTTGCTCTTAAACTTGGCAATGACATTATCGTATAACCTTATTGTGTCAACTCTCAACTCGAAAGGAGCCTTTAGCTCTTCTAATATATTCCACAAGTTATTTCTAGGTACCGTATCGAAAGCCTTTCTAAAGTACACAAAGCAATAAAAGAGATTGGATTTATCATTATGATATATTATAAACATTTGCATAAATAATATATTTAATTATTTTGAAATCTCACAAATCTTTGTATGTAATAAAATAGCCGAATCATATACATATATCATATTTTTTAAAAATATCTATATATCTCTAAGATATAAAAACATTAAATATACATATTTCTAAAACATAAAATCATTAAATTTAACAAATGTAAAGGACTGTATATATATATATATTTTAAATAAAATAATATTTTATATAAATAAAGAAAACAATTTTTTTTCATCTTTTAATTGTTAATCTTCTCTTTTAAAATAAAAAATAACATAATTAAAAAATGCATTATTTTAGCCGACTTTATTTTTTTAAGAACTTCACTATTTTCATTATTTTTTGGTATTTATTGATTTTAATTTATATTCCACCAAATTTGTAAATATGATATTTATCAAAGACCATTCATTTAGTATATAAAGAAAATATGTAAACAACTCTAAAACCATACCGCATCACAACAACAAAAAACATATTGTTAAATGTAATGTACCAGTTTGCATTATGTTGAATAATTTATTGTTATATGGATACATAATATTATTGCTCTCTTCCCTGTAATATTAATATGTGTTGTTCAAATATATTTAATCATATTTATTCTCTACATGTAGTTATTAGTTAGGATTCAATCCCCCCACGATGTCATTCAAATCCAAACTACCAAGGAAATGGATTCAATTCAAATCCAAACATGATGTCATTCAAATCCAAACTACCAAGAAAATGGATTCAAATCCAACCTAGACAAGGTTATCTTTTTGGGTTCTATTCATATTTTGTGGCCATTACAATTGTCTTGAAATGGCTTTGAAATGTCAAAGAATAGTCAAATTAAGTCTAGTTCAATCTACACACTAAGAAGGATAAAATCACCTAAGAAATCTGATTTCCACATGATAAGTGCAGTTAATATGACATTACATTTAGAGAATGGACCCATGATTAACAACAAACCATAATACAAATTGAACGTTGAGCATTTCATTTCATAAATTTGATATACAATTAGAACATAAAAACAAAAAAATAATGAATAACATTATAACTATAAGTAAGTTGTTCAAAGCATGTATTAAAACAAGAAAAACTATAAGAATTGGTTATATTACTCTTATTATGAGCAGGTTGTTGAAGGCATGTTTTATATCTACAAATCAAAACGTCAAATATCATTAAAGTTCAATCCAAAAGTGGATCCCCTTTAACATTTTAGTAACATGACATTGAACAATGGTTATTTATATTGATAGATTACATTGCAACTCCAAAGATACCTAATGATTAAATTTCCAAAAGATATCAAAAATAAAATAACATAAACGAAAACATACATTGTATTGATAGATTACATTGCAACTCCAAGAATACCTAATGATTAAATTTCTAAAAGATATCAAAAGTAAAATAACATAAACAAGAACCTACAATGTAAGTTATAGCATAAAATGAGAAGTGGAATATTTGTATCAAACATGTCTCAATGTTACATGGAAGAATATTGAATATATTCCCTATGGAAATATTGTTACACATGGACATATAGTTTACGGTGTATCCTAGTATCAGAAATACGAAACAATAAACAATAGAGGGTCTAGAGTATTAGAAACTAAGGTACTAAGTTTTGGAAGATGGGCGAGCGAGGGTTTGTTTGCAGCTCGCAAGCCGGAGCTCTCACAGGATTCAGAAGGGATGGCTTTGGTCTCTGCGCTCCCTCGAGGTACTGGTCGCTACCTTAACCGGTATCTCTCAACCGGTTTATATTTGTTTTGGCTCCCGGTAGATAAGTTTTCCTGTTATGCTTTCTGTCTTTCTATTGTCTTCTGGGTTATTTCGAGAGTGTTGTTCTGTCATGCCCATTTTCAATTTGGAGTTTTTGTTGGGTTATTCTATTATGTGATTCCTGAATATTTTGCCTGGACCTTATCACTGTCACCCTCCCAGTGGTTTTTGACTTGGGTTTTATTGGAATGCTTGTTTATTGCTCTAGCTGCTCCCGACAACTGGAGTCCCTCCTCATAATCGAGGACTAGTACCAACCAGTTAAAAAGAAGTGGGAAGTTTTTTCATTTTAGTCGGTTCTGTCACATTTTTTATCGACGTCTGGGTGGCGACCCGTATTTTCCGGATGTGGAGGAGTTGGCTGTCCTTGTATAGTTAATTTGTCCTTTTGTTATTGTCTGTCGGGATGTGGCATTTTTCGGGTTAGACTGTTAAGTGTGTCTTTGCTTTGTCATCTCTCGGTCTGAACCCAAAGGGTTTGATGTGGTTATTACCCAACGTGTAACCCTATTTTCTCTGATTTGGTCTCTTTGACTGGGGTTAGTCCTCCGGTTGTTTGTATTTTTGGATGTCCGAGCTTGGTAGTGGGATGGTATTTGGTTTTTGGTTTATGGGTCTACCCTCGCCGCCAGCATTGGTCTTTACAGCAATGTCTTGTGGCTGTTAGGGTTAGTCTTTGTTCACAGCGAATTTCTCTGTCTGATATCTAAGGGCTCGTATTGAGGGTTTTACCATGCGATTTAGCCCTCTCTCTTCGACTCGGTCTTTTATCTAGGGTTTCTCATTTGGTTGTTAGTGATATTTATTGGCTTCTCTGGCTGGGATGAGGATCGTATTGGAGTTTTGCTGTTTGGGTTTGCGACCTCATCGGTCTCCAAAGCTTTGAGGGATTTGAATTGATTACTGTCCTCCTTTGATTTTAGTTCTCGTACCGGCGTCGTTTTTCTTTGGGATTCTTGTCGATTGTATCCATATTTGTTTGCCCTTCATTGCTTCGACTTGGCATCTGGATTGTATTTGGTATTTGGGGGTTCGACTGTCTTTCTTTTATTTGTGGATGTTCCCTTCTGTGTTGGTATGATAACTGATATTCTCATAGTATTTGAGGTATATTTGGCATTCTGGATAGTATTTCGGTAAGATTTGGAGTTCGACTGTTCTTCTTTATATGTGGATTAAACCTTTCTGAGCCGGTATTGATTTCTGTGGTTTTACATTAAGGTTATTTGATAAATAGCCCTTTCACTCTATTGCTTATTTTGCACGGGGATTGTCTACTATTGATTGAGGTGTTGTTCTGTTGTGGACTGACTTGGCATTCTGGATTACTCGGTATATTTGGGGATAGTCTGTCCTCCTTATTATGTGGATTGTTCTTTTATGTGCCGGTATAGATATCTGAGGTTTTGCAACATGGTATTTGATATATAGCCCATTATTTCTGTTGTTTATTTGCCTGGGGATCGATCTTGGATAATCTGTATTTGATTGAGGTTTAGTTCTGTTTAGTGGACTTCTTTCTGGAAAGCTTTTTCCCTGATTCTGATGGTGGAGACCCATGATGGGTCTCTCGACCCAAGAATGGACCATGGTCCTGCTCGTTTTCAGAGGCGTAGAAAGGCAAAGGCCTACAAAACTTTGGAAGGAAAACTTCGTTTTGTGGTCGGTCGGGATATTTATATGGATAGGGTGGAAGCCTTGAGTCATCGTGCTTTAATTGGTAGGCTCGAATATGTTTCCATGGAAAAAAAGGACTGGGTTTCATGGGCTTATGAGTATTGGAAACCATTTCTATCCTATGTTCCAACTATCAGCTTGTTGGTTCGAGGCTGGATCGTTTTTGTTTTCTTAAAGGAATCACATGCCACTGAGGTACTAAGCCGCTTATGGAGAGTGGGTAATGGCTCATTAGTAGTAGATCGTTGGCATGTTCACTTTGATCCTGTGAGAGAAAGAGTGAAAAAACACCATCTGTGGGCTATTCTCCTAGGGCTTCCTTTCCCGCTCTGGAACCGATCTCTACTGGAAGGTGTTGGTAACACTATTGGTCGGTTTGTGGCGTTAGAGGATGATTTCATGAATACATATGATAAGAGGAAGGCGAAAATTCTGGTTGAACTTGATATCACTAAAGGCCTTCCAGCTGAAGTAGAGATTCTATGTCATGAGCGTTTGTTTATACAACGTTTGGATTTTCAAGGCATTCCCTTTAGATGCAGTGTGTGTCGGGAGACAGGCCATTTGCGTCGTGACTGTCCTTCTTTTCGTCGTGGGCCTGTTAAACGCTCTTTGACTGATTCCTTTGTTAATTCCCCTATAATTTTGCCCTCAAAGGATTATTCAACTCCGGTCCAAAATGTCCACCCTTCTGGTCAGTTGAATAATGCTATTTCTTTATTTGGGGAAGTGTCAGACCTCGATCTGGACTTGATTGACTCAGTGATTAGCAGCAGAAAAGCTTCTTTGCCTTCAGATGTTTTTCCTTCCAGTATTCCTCAAAGGGAGCCCAACCTGTTGGAACCTCCTCTGACTGATTCTCTGATTCAGGAGCCTTCCCCTTCAACCTTGGAACTTTGCCTTCCCTCAGCTTCAAATAACTCTGGAGTTACTCCTGTTGCCCCGTTAATTTCTGTTCCTTCTTCTACCCCTTCGATTTTCATTTCCCATGCTCCTCTATTTTCTGAGGCTGACTTCCCTCCTCTACCCACTTCTGGCCAGACTAGGCCTCAGTCTTCAGGTTCGCCTACTAACAGCCCCACAGCTTCCCTGTCTTTTGTCGATCCCTCTTTGAAAAAATCCTTAAGTATTTTCTCTGATAAGACACCTCTTTCCCCTTCGGTTCTCCCTCTAGACTCAATTCGTTTTGAGAATGTTACTATTAGGCGGAAAAAAAATTCATCAAAACCCCCTCTTGATTCATCAGATTTAGTTTAGGTTCCCTTTACGCCTCTATCTGATAGATTAAAAGCAGCAGAGATTTCTCTCCCTTCTCCTTCTCATCGGGTCCTTAGAGCTTCGACCCCTGATTTTTTGGTTTCCTAATGCGTATCCTTTCTTTGAATGTTCGAGGCCTGGGGGGTTTGGCCAAACAAAAAACCATCCGACATTTGCTGTACGCTCTCTCTCCTGATATTGTCCTTTTACAGGAAACTATGACTAGTCCTTATCCTGCATTATTTTCCTTCTCTAAACTATGCCCGAGCTGGGAGTTTTGTGCCCTAAGTTCTAATGGTCTTTCTGGAGGCATTCTTTCTGGATGGAATCCGAAGATTATTAAATGCAAAGCCTTTCATACTGCTGCTGGTATTCTGATTAATGCTTCGATCTGGGGATCTTCCCTCAAGCTCTCTATTTTAAACTGTTATGGTCCTTACCTCAATTGGGACTCCTTCTGGAATGCTGTGGCTTCGGGTGGTCTTCTCTCTCTTCCTAATCTTATTTTAGCTGGAGATCTTAATCTGACTCTAAATTCCTCCGAGATCTGGGGCTCCAAAGCGCATCCTGACCCTTTGGGTCCATTTTTCTCTAAACTTTTCTCTGACCATCATTTAGTGGATGTGGCTTCTCCCTGTGCTGGTCCTACCTGGAGGAATGGAAGGATGGGGGAAGATGGTATTTCTAAAAGATTGGATCGTTTTTTAATTTCTGATTAGCTCGTCAACTTGCTTCAAAGGTATCGAGTTTGGGCTCACAGACGTGGGATTTCTGATCATTTCCCTGTGATTCTTGAATGGACTGATCATCATAGTCATTGTGCCTATCCCTTTAAGTTTAATCAATCTTGGTTAGACAATGAGGATTTTATTCATATGGTTCATTCTGAATGGCCCCGTATTCTACCAAACCCCTCTTTGGATGCTATGCAGGATCTCTATACTAGACTTAGAACTCTAAAGGAGAAGGTTAAGTCTTGGACTAAAGTAGAAACTTTAAATATGAAAGACCATTTGGTTGCTTTGGAAAAGGAAATTAGTCCTATCCTCCACTCATCTCCTTCAGCTATTTTAAATCAAGAACAACAACAAAAATTGAATTCTCTTAAAAATGATCTTCAAAACCTGATTGATCATGAAATTAATTCTGCCAGACTTCAAAGCAGAATTACCTGGGCTCAAAAAGGGGATGCTAATACTAAGTTTTTTCATGCTGTGGCTTCAGCCCGCAAAAATCATATTGCTATTTGGAGTCTTCAAGATGAATTGGGCAATTGGGTTTCAGATGATAAAAGCCTTAAAGACCTTGGCATTCGTCATTTTAAGACCTTATTTGAAGATGATCATTTGACTAATCTGGAAGCTCAACTCAAGGTTATCCGACTCTTTCCATCCTTTATCAGCTCTAAAAAGATAATAGCCTTTACTAGACCCGTCACAAGCTTGGAAGTTGAAAAGGATTTAAAACTCTTTAAAAAAGATAAGGCACCTGGCCCGGATGGATGGCCGGTTGAGTTTTATTTGACTTTATTTGATCTTATGGGTCCACTTCTTGTCGATATGGTGGAATCTTCCAGAATCACAGGAAGAGTGTCTCAGGCTCTCAACTCCACTTTCCTGACTCTTATTCCGAAGGTTGATATGCCTGTCTCCTATGCAGACTATCGCCCCATTTCCCTATGTAACCTCTTCTATAAGATCATTTCTAAAGTTGCGGCTATGAGGCTTAAGCCCTTCCTTGATGAAGCTATTTCTCCTCAACAATTTGGTTTTTAAAAAAATCGCCAAATCCTTGATCCCATAGCCATTTCTCAAGAGGTAATTCATACCGTCAATTCCAGAAAAAGGTGTGCTCTTATTCTTAAATTGGACTTATCTAAAGCCTTTGACAGAGTTAATTGGACTTTCATCCGTCTCCTTCTCATTCAAATTGGGATTCCCCTTGTTGGGGTTAACTAGATTATGGGATGCGTTTCTTCAGCCAACTTTGTTGTGCTGGTTAATGGTTCTCCATCTTCCTTTTTTTCTGCCTCTCGGGGAATCAGGCAGGGGTGTCCTCTATCCCCCCTCTTATTCATTCTGGTCATAGAAGGGCTTAGTCTGTTGATTGAGGATTCTAAACGCAATGGGAAGATAAAATGAATCAAAATTTCACATCAGCTTTCCCTCACTCATTTACTTTTTGTAGATGATGTGATCTTATTTGGCCTGGGATCTTTTGAGGAATGGTTAGCCTTCAAAGCCATACTTGATATTTTCTGTGAGGCTTCAAGTATGAGTATTAATGTAAACAAATCAAGTTTTATCCAAAATGATCTGAGTGTGGACACTCTCCATAGAATCACAGATATTCTCCCTTTCAGAGTGGATGATATTCGAAAAGGGTTTGGCTATCTTGGCTACTTTCTTAAGCCATCAGGTTACTTGATAAAGGATTGGCTCTGGCTGGTTTCAAAATTGGAAAAGAAAATTTCTCATTGGACAAGTAGATTCCTGTCTTTGGGAGGCAGACTTGTCCTCATTCATTCTGTATTATCAAGCATGTCGATTTATTGGATGGCTTTGATTCCGATTCCAACCTCTATATTAGACAAGCTCAGAAAATTGATTTTTTCATTTTTGTGGGGCTCTTCATCAAATACTAAAAAATTCCACCTTGTGGATTGGCATCTTTTGGCTCGCCCCACCTCTCATGGTGGCTGGGGAACTAAACATCTTCCTAGCTTTAGCCTTTCCTTGAGGATGAAAAGCTTTTGGTTAGCTTTAAATAGCAAAGGTATCTGGAATCTTCTCATTGCTGTTAAATATTTGAAAAATAAACCTCTCCATATTTGGCTCAAGGATAAGAACTTCATTACTAGTAATGCCTCAATAATTTGGAGGGGTTTCATCTCCACCATATCCTGGATTGGCAGAGGCATCATTTGGAAAGTTGGGAATGGAGAGTCCATCAGTTTGGGTGCTGATCCTTTCATAGGTATGGGATCTTCCTTTGTTCTGCCAAGAGATTTAAGGGATTACTTAGAAGACTTTGGTATTAGCACCCTTGCCCAAGCTCGTAATCAAACTTCTTTTGCTTCTGGTTATTGGTTCTCATCTGAAGAACTTGATCTCACTGGTGAATGGAAAAAAGCTTGGGACAATTTTATTAGAGGATTGGAATATGGCCGTATTCGTCTCAATAATCAAATTTATACTATTTCTTGGTCTCATATCAATTATACAGGTTCTCTTATCGCTGCTGAAGGATATAAATGCATTTTCTCTGATATATGTTCAGAGATTAATGATTCAGTTCTGGAAATTTTATGGACTTTGAATATTCCTCTGAAATTAAAATGCTTTATTTGGTTGATTCTTAAGGGAAAGATTTTAACCCGGGATCAATTGCAAAGCAGAGGATTCTTGGGACCCAGTAGACGTGTTCTTTGTGAGGATAATGTGGAAGACATTCATCATTTATTTTTCTGCTGTCCATTCTCTGCTAGTATCTTCAATTATTTTGTGGTAAAATTCAAGTGCTCTTTCCCAGTTTTTATCACTGTCCACTCCTATTTGGACCAATGGTTCACCTCTATAGCGCAATCTGCTCCCTTGAGATACATTCCGTTGTTCATTCTCTGGGGAACATGGCTTCTTCAGAATCATTGCCTATTTGAAAACAAGAAACCATCCTTCTCAGCTCTGATTTCCAGGTTTAAAGGATTGGTTAATTCTTTCCCTGTGCCGATTATTCTTCATAAATCCCGTAATCCTGGTCCTGCTCCATTAAAAAGCTTTCCTTGTGGATACTTTGATAGCGCTGTTGCGAAAAATCTTGGAGGTGCAGGATTTGTGATTTTTATTAATGACTCCCATTTCTTCAGCTTTTCTATGGGATGTGGAAGTAGCACGAATACTAGACCGAAATTATTGGCTGTTTTGCCTCTTCTTAGAGTCGGATTATTGATGGGAATTCCTTTGCAGTTGATATTGGGTGACTCCATGGTCATTATTTCCTGGCTTAACAGAATTTCAGCACTTGATGTTCCATCTCTGATGCATTGGTGTACCGACATTAGACATATGATTCATTTGGCCCCTCCAGTGATCTTTAAACACACTTTTCGTGAGCATAATTCGCTGGCATATGAACTTTCTAAAAAATCTTTGCATTTGGATATGGGATTTGTTTCTTTTTCAGAAACTTTGGAAGGTTTGGTTATTAACCAAGGCAGTCTTGATCTATTTTAGTTGTAGCTGATTCTTTTTTATTCAGCTTATGATTTCAGCAGTTGATGATGTATCTCTGGATGTTCTGTTAGAGTTTACTCTGCCAGCATGTTTTTGCTCTGAAATGTATGGTTTAAAGTTCACTTCAGATTATTATCAGCATTTCTGACCTGATTTATTCAGGAAAGATGAGGAAAGTCTGCAAGGATCAGACTTTTTTTCTTGTTTTGATGCTCAGTTCTAGACATTATCTTGTGCATGAGACGGATCTGTTTTATCAGTCATCATATTGTATTGTAAATGATGTCTTTTGATTCAACTGAATAACAAAGACTGGTATTTTTTCCTTGAAAAAAAAGTTATAGCATAAAACACAACACCAAAAGAAAAAGGTGAGAATATATCAAAGACACTAAACTAAACTTAACAAAAAGATATCAAAGGTAAAATAACATACAATGTATGTTATAGCATAAAACACAACAACAAAGAAAAAGGGTGAGAATATATTAAAGAAATTAAAATAAACTTAACAAACTTGTTGTCATAGTGGAAACATAAACACGATGACAAATTTGGTTGCAACTGCATGCATCCCTAACAAATTAGACTCCAAAAATTTCTCCTCAGAGGATAAGAAAAAAATATACGAAAACATAACATAAACAGAGAAAGAAAAGGGAAATACCTACCTGAACAATGCTCTTTTTCTTTCTTTCTTTGTAGGAGTGCCATCCTATACTACCGTGCAGACATAACAGGGTCAAGTATCATTTCATATTTAAACCACAATTTTCTTGATTCAATTTATAGTAAAACCTGGAACAGATAAAGAAATTAAAGAAAAACGACCAGAGTAAGGACAAACTAAAGAAAATAACAACACAGATTAGAGAACATCGTCCACCAATAAGACATACACAGAACATAAATCACTTTACAGGTCCAATACCCAAGGAAATTGGAGAGAGTTTACTAATTTACATTTACGTAACAAGATGCTTGAAGGAGTATCCATAGCAGATGAAGTTGGTTCCTATAGTTATTTGGTTGTTGCTAATCTTGCAGAAAATAACTTCCAGGGATCAATTCCAGAGTCACTATGATATATTGCTGATATGAACTCCTTAAATCTTTCAAACAACAGACTATTTGGTTCAATTCCAAGCATTCTTGGTGTACTGAACCTCAGCTTGCTCAATCTTTCTAAGAATGAGTTAACTAGGCATTTTCTAAATTTACTCATTAATTAGCTAAACAGAGAAAGGTTTTCAGGAAATCCAAGGCCCTGTGCTAACAACTCTAGAAATGATAATTATAATAATAAAATATACTTGAGGCTTGTTCTGATTCTCATCATGGGAAAGAGGCCAATATTGAAACATGCCATCAAAGCAGTGCAAAACTCGAGACCGGAAGAAGGGCTTAATGGAGTACCGAAATGCTTATGATTTGCACAATATTGCATTTAATACATTAAAAATAACATATTAGGATTACTTTGCATTTACAATATTTCATTAATAAACAAAGTAAAAGATAACCTTATTGAACATAAATGTATTAAATCATGGTATATTAGATGAGAAATTAATGTAAATAATATTGTTATAAAAGACAATTCTGAAGCCCAACAAAAGTCATGAGGTAAACCCTCTATTGTAAGTCGGGGAAATAATACCCACACAAGTAATATAAAAAACTTATTTTGAGTCTCCCAAGGTAGTTCGGCCCTAATTAGGGAACCTAGCTGACTTGGTTAGTTATTTGAGGCACTCACCTAATGAATATAAATAGGTGAGGCTCCTCTCTCATTCTCACACATATTACACTCAAGTATTGCGATGGAGAGAGAGAGAGAGAGAGAGAGAGAGAGTGAGAGAGAGAGAGAGAGAGTGTACTATGGAATATGAGAAACTCTTCTTGTTGCTGGGGTTTTACACTGTACTTGGTCGAATTCTATACTGAGGAAGTTTTGCGTGGTTTTCTCCCTTGTGGTTTCCTCGAGGAAAATATTTGTGTTCTCTTATGTTGTTTCACTTGTATTTCTTTCAGTGATCCTTTTCCTGTGGTTATGATGTTATGATGCTAAATGTTTTTAGATCTTGTATAAACATTAAAAATCTAACAAATTTGAGTTAATTGGAACACCAGATGCAAAGATACAATTTAACAACCAGAAGAATGCATGTATTGACTACCATATGAACACATGAAGAAAAGAACCCTAATAATCACAAATGCATAACTCGGTTATTTACAAATGTGTTAGGATCATAGAGGAATGCAACTTAGGGAATGGAAAGAAAACAAACGAGGAGATGAAAAATCTTGAACAACATGCAACTTCGGGAAGATACAAGATCTATATGCAGAAGAATATCTTCTAGAAAAAATAAATGTTCTATGTTAATTTTTTTTAGTAGATCTTATGTTAAAATCAAAGTGGTGTGAAATAAGTGATATTATCATACTTAGAGGGCACTCTTTTGAAATCATAATATATATATATATATATTTGTTATTTTTAATATTTATTTTCATCATATGTAATATTGACATAGATAAATTTCGTATTCAGAATATTTTCCTACAAAACTAGGTGACTGCTTAGGTACCTCGATGACTCAGTAGATGGAGATATTCCTATAGAGAAATTTGATGTTCAACCTTGTACTAATGCTTTTTATGTAGCACAGAATTCCTTACCTTTGTGCATGATTGGAATAGGGGACAGTAAGACACGTGTTTCTTTCATGATTTGAGTGGCCCACTCTTTGCAAACATACAAGAATACAATTGATGATAGATAATTATTTAGTAGTCTAAGATGCTTGTGGATATGGAGGCTCATAATCATACCTTTATGAGGGTTATGGGATATTGCAAGTGCTAATGGTGTCCAATGACGTTGGGGAGCTTGGATCATAGATAGTAGGTTATATATTTTGAAGGATAGGGAGAAACTTGAAGGAATATTACTGGTCCAAGAACTCTTTTTCAAAGAGAAGCATTTGAAGAGTATTTTAGCAGATGATTTTTAATTTTACTATGAGCCTTAAGAGGAGGTGTTAGAGTATAAGGATGGAGTAATATTGTTAATTAAATGATAATTAGACAATAAAGTTGTAATGGTGTAATGGTAGAAGAACTACCTCACTGATGACATGAAAGGGGATCAACCCCATTGTATAAAATGCCTTCATTGGAATAAACAATATATCCTTTACATTAGCTCATTGAGTCTACTTCTTATCATGTCTACATCTATATTATATTCCTAAAGAAAAATAACTATAATGATATTACATTACGACTTAGCAATGTTGTAATTGCACTTAGAGTAGTGAGGTGTCTGACTATCCAATATGGGGGAGATGTTGTCACATATGTAACATGAAAAAAAATTGGTCGCATATTTCATTTTACCTAGAGTAGTTAGGTTCTATAAAACCTATTATGGGGAAATGTTGTCATGTGTGTAATGTATGTGACATAAATAAATAATAATAAAGATATATGGTAACATATTGTTAAGTTTTATCAATTTTCTTAGATGATATCTCAAAACAAATTATCCCTAGAAGATCACTGAAAGAACAACAAGCACAGAAAACACAAGAACACAAAGGTTTTTCTCGGGGAAACCACAAGGGAGAAAACCCCACAAAACTTCCTCAGTATAGATCTCAACCAGAGTAGTGTAAAACCCAGTCAACTGCTTCTAACTTCTTTCTAGCGCACTGGTTCTTCTCTCTCTTGCAAAATAGCTTGAGTGAGTGAGTGCAAATGAAGGGAAATGCCTCCCTATTTATATTCTTCAGTTGAATTGACCTCTAACCTAACAGGGCTGACTTGTCCAACTGGACACCACAAATAACATTTATTATATTGACACTTGGTTACTATTGACCCGACTTACATCTGGAGGCTTACATTGAATATTTCAATGACTCTAACAAGAACAAACTCATCTCCCAAAGGAGGAATACAATCAATACATCTGGAATATCTTCTGAAGTTACAATAGTTTAACACTCCCTCTTGAATAGGAAGGTATTCAACCGTAGTAGAAACTGCTATTATTACAAATGTACAACTAGTTGATGAGACTCTATATGTCAAAGGAAGTTTTGGAACATCATCATACATCTTCATCATCAGTCTTAGCTGGATCATCTTCTGCAATCTCAGTATGTGAATACTGAATCATTTTCTTCAATCATCTTCTGGATCATCTTCTATTGAATCATCATTTGTTGCTTCATCTTCCATAGGATCAGTATGTGAATACTGAATCATCTTCTTGCCGACATCAGTGTGTAAACACTGAAACATCATTTGTAACATCAACATTTGTAGTAGATTATGAAACATCATCATCTGCATTATCCGTATGTAAATACTGAAACAACATCATCTACATCTTCAGTATGTAAATACCAAAACATCATCATCTGCATCATCAATATGTAAATACTGAAAAAAAAAACATCATTAGCATGTCAGTGCTAAAAACAAAATCATCTGTAATGCTAGATCATCATCTGCATTACCAAGGATAGAGATGATGGAACATCATCACCATCAACATCAAACATCATCATCAGTATAGAGATACTGAAACAAACTCATCAACAATCATTTCAACAATCATCAATATGAGAATACCGAACCTGCTACATCAATATAGGTATACTAAAACTATCAATCATCTCATCAATCATCAATCATCAGTATGAGAATATTGAACCTGCCACATCAGTATAGGAATACTGAAACTATCTCAGCAATCATCTCAACAATCAACAATAATTAGTGTAACAACACTGAAACTATCTCAACAATCATTAGTATAACGATATTGAAACTATCATCTCAACAATCATCAGTCAAACATCTCAACAATCATCAGTATAACAATACTAAAACTATCATCTTAGCAATCATCAGTATAACAATACTGAACCAAACATCTCAACAACAATCATCAGCATAACAACACTGAACTAAACATCTCAATAGTCATCAGTATAACAGTAATGAACCAAACATCTCAGCAATCATCAGTATAACAATACTGAACCAACCATCTCAACAACAATCATCGTCATAACAATACTAAAAACAAACATGTCAACAATCAAAAGTATAGAAATACTGTAACAACCATTTTTCCCTCTAACTATCTCGGAGCAGCATCACAGTGAGTTCTCTCGTAGATCCATCCAAGAATTTTGTCTAACTTACTAACATGTTTGAGCCAACAAGCCTAGTTAGACAGATGGATATTCCTGGGGACCAACAAGCCTTGTCCTGGCTTACAAACCCACTAGGGTGAAAATGATCTATCTAGACATACTAATCCCCTTAGGATCAACAGGCCTCATCTGACTAACCCTTTCGGGACAAACAGTCCTAGCCAGACTTACCCTACTCTAGACTGAGCTACTTAGCACTGCATGCTTCTTCCAAATATCGTCACTCCCTCTTTCAAGAGAGGTCATTTTGGACTACGCCAAGCTTGTCTCGAAAGTATTCAAACTTTACATGAGCCAAAGGCTTAGTCAACACATATGCTACTTGTTCCTCTATATGAATATAATTGAGCTTTACAACTCCTTTATGAACCATGTCCTGAATGAAGTGATATCTAACTTTAATATGTTTTGAATTATCATGAAATACCAAGTTTTCTATCATCTTAATAAAACTTTGATTATCATAAAGGATATCAGTAACATCTATCTCTGCATCGAATTGCAATACCCTGATTTTAACTCCAATTGCATTTAATTATAAATGATTTAAATAGCATTATTAAATCATGGTGTGGAGATCAAGGAAAAGGCCCCACCATGGATTTAGTGTTTTATGTTTCGGCAATTAAAATCGATTCGGATGGTTATCGTGCTAGCTGATGGCACAATATAATTTTCGACATCATGTAAATATGCAATTAATAAAAATACCCACAACTAGGTATGTCAATGCAACACTAAAGAGATGGGGGCATGCTTTCACAAGGAATAGGGGGGGTATTCAAACCCTTGAGCCAATAGGGTAAAGCCAAATGTCAATGGGAGAACCCATAAAGCTTTCAACTACCCATTTTGTCTTTTGTATCCAATCATTTATTTCTTCCATAAATTGGTTGAGGAAGTTAATGCCTTGGGATGGGAAGAGTATGGCAGTCAATATCGAATTGGGGAAGCCACCCATTTTTGGAAATTGTATTTTTGACTTATGGGGAAAGTAAATGCTCAGAAATGCATGCCCAAGCCATTATTCATCCATATGTTTTTGCTCTCTCATGCAGCTGGAACTCCCGTGTGTTTCCCTTCACGTTTTCGGCAGTTTCTTCATTTTCTCCATGGCTGGGAAGTTGTTTTTGTAATTCTCATTGGCTAGGAAAAACCCGTTTGTCTGTGGTTTCCTCATTTACATGGCTGGGAAAACCCATTTTTGTATTGCTAAGTGAATGTACAGAAAAGATTCACGATTTGGGGTTTTTAAGAGGTCGTTTTTCCTTTCCTCGCGTAGCTGGAGATTGTTGTGCGTTTCCCTCACGATTTTCTACATTTTCCTCATTGTTGTCCAAGATGGGAACCTATTTTTTGTTATGCTCAGTGGCTGGGAAGCTAGATCCACATTTTGGGTGTTTGGGGAGGTCATTTTTCCCCTGTGAAGCCCAAGGAGGTTTCTTGAAATTGTGTTTCTCACCCAAGGTGTTTTTCCCATCTGCCATTTCCGTTTGTGGTTGCCAAACATTTTTTTACAAACCTAGAACTTGTATTTTGCTGTGAAGTGCATCCTTGTGTTGGCTTGGATGAGTAAGTCCAAGGAACCCATATGTTATATGGTTTGACTATGTTTGGATGTGATTCTTGGCTTGGATGAGTAATTCAAAGGAACCCATATCTTATTGGCTTGTTTCCTTAGTAGTTTGTGAAACCCAATTATTTATTGGCTTGGTTGGACAGTCCATGAAACCTAACGGTGTGTTGGCTTGACTGTGTGTGTATGGTATTGTTATGTGTAAGTATATTGTTCCCTAGTTCCTTGTGGAAATCATGCCTAGATCGGGGGTGGAAGTGGTGCTGAGAGATTGATGAGCACACTGGCCTATGGTTGGGTGGAACATTGTAGTGACACAGCTAGTTGCGGGGAAGACTCTTCTAAAGATAAGTGCTTTCTTGTGTTTAATCTCTACAATGTATTTGTTTTATAAATTATTATGAACATGATGAATGCTTGAACAAATGATTTGCTTTTGCTGTATATTTGATGTATAATGCATCTGTACATGTATTTTGTTTCAATGCATTTGTTTATTATGTTCATGGGATTATATTTCCCGTTTTGACAACAACATCATGCAGTTACGTCCTCTCCATCATCGAGATGAGGGAGGGGACATTACACAAATAATCATGCCAACATCTTTCGAAGCCATACTGTTTCGCTACATGCTGAATAAGATGTAATTTATTCTTATTCCGTTGTGCTAAGTGCTATACTAGTATGCTTTCTACTTAACCATGAGATCATACCTGATCGCAAACTAAAAAAACATCCTGAGGTGTTATTTCTATATTTATCACTTCCTGCCCAATTTGTGTCTGTGAACCCATAGAATTTGATCTCACCATTTGATGCATATCTGTTCCCATAATCTAAATTTCCCTTTAGATACCTCATCACATGTTTTTATCCTATCAGGTGAATATGTTTGGGATTCACCATAGACTTACTTAGCATGTTTACAACAAAAAATATATCTAGTCTTGTTTAAGTACATCAGAGAACCAATAATCTGTCTATACAAGGTGGCATCTACAACTTCCAAAGTATCATCATTTAGTAATTTCAAATTTGTTGTAATTGGATTAGTCACAGCCTCTCAATATAGCATCCCAAATCTTCTTAGGATTTCCACTGTATATTTTCCTTGGTTCAGGAAAATCTCATCTGGATATTGCCATACTTCAAGACCTAGAAAGTAGTGCATCATTCCAAGGTATTTAATGTCAAATTATGCAGCGAGCTTCTTCTTACATTCGTTGATGGGCTTATATTCCCCTTACAAGAATAAGTCATCCACATATAGTAGTAGTATCATAAGTCCATCATCCTCAATATTACAATAGAGATTAGAATCTGCGTTACACTTAGTAAATCCTAAACTCATCAGGAATCCATCGATTCTTCTGTACCATGCTCTGGGTGCTTGTTTTAGTCCATACAATTCTTTCTTAAGTTTACATACACAAGGTTCCTGATCGTCAGTATTGAAACCTTGCAGTTGTTCAATATAAAATTCTTCTTCAATCAAGCCATTTAGAAAGGTTGTATTCACATCCATCTAGTGTAACTTCCACTTCATGTTGGATGCTAAGGAAAGGACAGCTCTAATTGAAGTGTACCTAGCTACTGGAGCAAAGGTCTCTTCACATTCAATTCCTTCCTTTTGGGAGAACCTGCGATCTACAAATCCTGCCTTGTACTTTTCTATACTACCATTTGTGGAATGCTTCATTTTGAAGATCCATTTCGAGGATACCACTGACTTGTCATTTGGTCTTGGTACTATTTCCCATATATCATTATTTATGATGGATTGGTATTCCTCGATCATTACATCAACCCATTACTTCTGCTTTGTTGCTTCTTCAAAATATGTTGGTTCTTTATCAACTAGAACACTCATCAAAGCCATATAACTGTTGTATGACTTTGGATTCTTCCTTTATCTAATGGATCCTTCTGGGGAACCGTGTCTTTTTGCTTCTTCAATTACTTCATGGGCCCAGGTAGGTTTTCTCTTTCGAGAAATCATTTCACTGGGTAATTCTTCTGGTAATTGAGGTTCAGTCATATCATGATCCTCAGGAATCTGACTTTCTTCCTCTTTTCTAACTGTTTTAGTACTTTCTCCAACTTTGGGAGTTTCATGCTCCTCTTCATCTTCCTTATCTTTCTTTGACTTTCTGAAGGCTGTATCTTCGTCAAATGTGACATCTCTTCTAAGTTCAATTTGATTATATCCTGGGATATAGATCCGATAAGATTTTGACTACTCATGATATCCTACGAACAATCCCTTTTTTCCTAAAGGATCTATATTTGTTCTTTTCTCCTTGGGAATGTGTATGTATATGGGATAACCAAAAATATTTAGGTGACTTACTTAGGGCTTTTCTCTAGAAAAAATTCTTCTGGAGTTTTGGTCCCAAGGGCACTATGGGAGATTATATTCTGTACATATACTTTTGTTCTGGCTTCTCCTTCCCTTAGGTACATCAGTCGATCTTCATCATGTATCATATCTTTCACAACTTCCGTGATATATCTTTTCTTTCTTTCCGCCAAACCATTTTGTTGTGGATTATAGGGAATGGTGAGCTCCCTCTTAATCCCAGCTTCCTTGCAAAAATCATTGAATTAATTAAATATGAACTCTCCTCCATTATCTGACCTGAATATCTTTATTTTATTTTCAGAGAGATTTTCTACTAAAGCCTTAAATTCCTTAAACCTTTCAAACATTTCATCCTTCTTTTTCAAGGATTATATCCAAGTCTTGCGAGAGTAGTCATCAATAAAAGAATCATAGTAAACATACCCGCTTAATGAAGTAGTTTACATTGGCCCGCATATATCTAAGTGGATAATATCAAAGATCCCTTTTTATTACTGTCACTTTTTGGATAAGGATTCTTAGTATTCTTTCCTTGTGCACATCCTTTGCATACTCCTTTATTTTCTATCTGAATTTCTGGTATACTAGTTACAACCTTTCTTACAATTGGCAAAGCTTTGTAGTGAATATGAGCAAGAATTTCGTTCCATAGCTCACATGGGATTATGGTACTGGTTGCTAATGATGAATCTGTATGTCCCTTTAATTTGTAGAGTCCTCCTTCTTCAACTCCAATTTATACTGCATCATTTATGGTTTTTCCTTTTGGCCACATGAGGACTTTTCCATCTACAAAGGAAACTATGAAGCCTCTCTTGTCTAAGACTGAAATAGAAATACAGTTCTTCTTTAGTCTTGGGACATACATGACATATTTCATCTTCATGAACTTTCGAGAGTCCAACTTATAGGATGCTTCTCCCATTTCTTTGATGGGATTTTTGGAATCATCTCCAAGCATTACTTTGTGTGGAGATTCCTTTAGTTTAAGAAATGAGAGTGGGTCCTTGTAACCTATCATGTTCTTAGAGGAACCACTGTCCACTAGCCAGGTATCATTTCCTAGTGAGACTGTTCATGTTAGAGTAGAGATCGATACATAGTCTTCACTGGAGTCTTCATCCTTCTTTGCTTCCTCTTCAACTTCTTGATCACTATCTTTAGCAGCATGAGCTTGAAATATTTTCATATTTTTTTACTCTTTTTTCTTTCATGGGACAGTTGATAGTAATGTGTCCCAACTTGTGACAAGTGAAGCATTCATAATTTGAGAAGTCTTTCTTGGGCCTTTTGGAACCTTGAGTCTTATGGGGATGATCATGACTCTTCCTTTTTTTCTTACCTTTGACATGAGCTGTCAAGGCTTGATCTTCATTGTCATTTATCTTTTCTTGTCTAGATGTTATCCTTTCTTATTCTTGGAAACATTCTTCACACAACTTTTGGAATTTAGTTAGTTTCCTTCTTCAACAGATTCCTAGGATAAAATCTTCCCAATCTCTTGGAAGACCATTTAAGATGGTCATCACAATTTCTGCTTCTTCTACTATATCACCAACGATTTCTAATTGATCCTTGATTTGAGCTACTCTTGAAAAGTAATACTGCATGGTCTCTGATTTTTGAGTTGTTACAATTTTTAGGTGATTCCTCAGGGTCATATTCATGTTGATGTTTCTTCCTTCAAATAGACTGGATAGAGCATCAAACATTTCTTTTATAGTTTCCCTTCAGGATACTTGAGGAATCAAGTTATCCTTGATGGATTCACCTATGATCCTTTTGGCTATGATCATATCCTTCTTATGCTTGGACTTAGCCTCCTCTTCTTTTGGTTCTTTCACTTCCTCCTTTACAAACTTGTTTAGATCATTTTGTTCCAGGATGAGCATGATCCTATACTTCCATGCTCTAAAGTTTTTCAGCACCTTCAAGCTTTTCATCTAGCTCGGTGTTATTTTTCATTTTTAACAGAATGAGAAATTCAAATGGAACAAGGAGGAAAAGTAATTACTTGAAGAAAACAACTTCTGGATGGCCTCCTTCTCAATGACCTAGGGTTTGATGCAGAAACCCTAATTTCTCAGCTCAAAACCCTAGTAGGGTTGAGAGGTGGAAACAATGCGCCTCCCTAGGGCGAGGTAGACCATGTCTTTCTTTTTCTAATATTGATGATGCGGTCTTAGGAAAACATAAGCCATAGTTTGTCTTGACAACAATAACTGGTCCAAAACTGAAACTTCTTGGAATTTGGATTTGTCTTCACATAAAGTTGTGCTCTTCAGGGGTGATTTTAGGGAGACCTCTTTTCTGGTTGATCTATCGATGTATTTTTTCAGAATAATAAACCCTAGTTGTGCAGTGTTTCCTTTTAGGGTGGCTTTGATACCATGTTGACTTTTATCAATTTTCTTAGATGATATCTTAAAACAAATTATCACTAGAAGATCACTGAAAGAACAACAAGCACAAAAAACATAAGAACACAAGAACACAAAGATTTTACTCAGGAAAACCACAAGAGAGAAAGCCCCACAAAATTTACTTATTATATATCTCAACCAGAGCAGTGTAAAACCAAGACAGCTGCTTCTAACTTCTTTATGGCGTACTAGTTATTCTCTCTCTTCCAAAACAACTTGAGTGAGTGTGTACAAATGAAGGGGAGCGCCTCCCTATTTATATTCTTTAGTTGGCTTGACCTCTAACCTAACAGGACTGACTTGTCCAACTGGACACCACAAATAACATTTATTATATTGACACTTGGGTACTATTGACCCAACTTACATATGACTCTAACAAGACCAAACTCATCTCCTGAAGGAGGAATACAATCAATACATATGGAATATCTTCTGAAGTTACAATACTTTAACACACATGCCTTTTGAAATTTACATTAAATCCAAAAAAAATAAAACAAACTTAGATCCATCTTAAACTTTGATATATCAAGCACCGAGAGGGATCAAATTCCTTGATGTGTAAATTTGTTTATCTTAATTTTTTTACATGTCAAAAAGAAAAATACACCTTAAGAAATCTAATCCCTCTTGGTGCTTGATAGATATGGTTTTATTATGGATATATGATGGTATTTAATTAAGACATAACTATACTATGAAGCTACAATCTCTTATATGAAATAAGTAAGTAAAATAGGTATAGATATTGAGTATTGACTATATGATATTGCATAATCATGGAATAATTTTGTAATATTTAATAAGATTCTAGTTATATCATGAGGCTGTGATCACATATATATACTAAGTAAATTTTTATGTCTTAGAGTTAGACCTAAAACTACTTCTGATTGGCTAAGAGATTGTCTTCCTCAAACATAAGGAAATATGTTAACAACCCAAGACCTAGAAAAATCTAGCAAGAGTGGAAATCAACCACAAATATGCCCACTTATGCACTAATAATGGGTGATTTCAGGTGGCATGGATTTCCTTGAATAATGATGACGAGTCAACTCACATTTGCAAATAGAAGCCAATGATGGTTCTCCTCACTGCCATTTTAACAACTGAGTTATAATAGGTTTTTCCATCTTTAATATATAAAATAATAAAAATAAAAAGTAAGTAAAATATAAGAGATATGAATATTGAAAACTAAATAAGGTTTCATGTACAACTATTTCTAACAAGTTAGGTGCCCCATATAAGTACAAGAATATAGGTGTTCACTAAGATGGAAATTTACAGGTTCCCTATATGTGTCCAACATTGTAAGTGTCATTGAGATCCAAATTGACAAGCAATAACATTGAAGAAATTTTTATATATTATAAATTTTAGAGTTATTAATAAAAATAAATTAAAATGTGATGTAAAATAAATTTGGATCCATTTAAATATGTACCAATTTTTTTGTTGATTTTTTGTAATATGTTGTCTAATGATATAAGAACTCAAAGTTCCAATCAATTTGGAACTCTAATATTTTCTTTGACAATATAGGTCGATTCAAAATTAAACAATACTCATAGGGTCACTGTTTCACCATACATACAACTTGGATCATGATTGGAACTTATGTCGGATTCATGTCAATTTTTTCGTCCAAATTAAACAAGGTCCATTTACTACAAAACTAACTTACTCAAACAAAAATAAATCCAGCTAATTCTACAAAACCGAATCAAACAAAAAACCTCAAATATAATAAATTGGACACCATAAAATTACAAAGGAAAAAACTAAATACTTAACATTCATGAATTCTATTGTCGATATATCTAAATGTGGAACAAAAATGATCATCGGATTCTCATCTTGAAGATTTACTATATCAGAGTTAGGTAGTTCAATAGCAGGATGTAAAAATTTCAAGATAGTTTCTTTAAAAGGAAGGTTTTCTACAAGTTCAGTCAAAGGAATAGGAATTTTAATTTCCCCAATTTATTGCTCTAAATTAAAGGAAAGAGGGAAATTTTCAACATCTCTAACTTCAACATTTTTACCTTTATTCCCTGACTGGTCTTGTCATTTTTCCAATTCGTTCACTAGAATTTGATTTTCAACTACAAATTTTTTTTGTGGTATATGAGAACCTGACTTCTTTCCAGACCTTAAGTCATACTTCTTTAGTTGATTTGGCTGAACTGCATTTGTGGATATGTTTTGGAACTGTGCTGATAACATGGACTACTTAAATTCTTCTTGTGTAAGATAACTCATGGATTGAATTTCATCCAATAATTGTACTTTAGGATCCAAACCTTTGGATTCGTCCTCATATACTTCCTTAGTTTGATCATCTATGATATTTTGCAAAGGAGGTTGTACATTTTTTATCTTCAACTTCTCTCCTTTATCTCAGAAGAAACTGAGGATTAAAAGGCCTTCGAAATTGATTTGGATTTCTTTTAGGAACTTATGGAACAATTTTATTTTGAATTCTATTTTAAACTTCAAGTTTACTTAGCTTGTTACCTAAGTCCTTTATCATTTTTGTCATTTCATCAAGCTTATGATCTTTAGACTTGGTATGAGAGGTTGGCGATTCAACTTCCTTTTTTTCCTTTTTTCTTTCAATATCTTGATGTTGAGGTTTAACTCTAAGTCTATCAGCAACCTTAATATTAGGTTGTACTTCTAAAGCAACGTCCTGCTTATTTACAAGGATAATAACTCTTCTTTGTTTAAGAAAAAGAGAGAAATATGATTCAAATTCATTTGCATATGTAAGTTTTGCATAAGTATCGATAGGATTGGTTTTAGAGGGAATTGTGGAATACATTTGATTAAATCTCTTACTAAAATCAGCTACATATTCATCGTAATTTCTTTTAAGAGCTCCAAATTCCATGGTGTAATAAAAATAATACTTTCTCTCAGCCCATTGTTTGAGAAAAATGTCTTCTAATGTATAATTTTTGTTAATTGAACCAACAAGTAACTCTCAGAATGATTTTTCTACTTCTCCATCTAGACTTTGAACAAAAACCCTCTTCCAAACATCTTGATTCTCAATATTTTGATTGTTTGTGTAACTGAGATATACATTCCAATGCTCTTCAGTGGTGGTTTAACCTTATCCATTAAATATGGGAAGGTATTTTTGATAGTCCCCGCCAGGTAAAGCATTAATTTGTTGTGGCGATACTAGATATGCATATCTAGTAGCCACAATGTGATCCATTCTGGTTTGAGGTTGAGTAGTTGTTATACCTTAAATTGGAACTTCTCCATTTGAGTGACGATACCGAATCTTTTTTCACACAAAAGGACAACTTTGATTGAATATCCTAGTGGCTATAGAAGGATATGGTATGGATCATCTAATGCTTACACCAATGTTTACATTTTTAGTGTTCTGAGTTTAAGGTATACACAAAACTTTCAGTCCAACAACATGCGTGTTACACGCATGTTATCCATAGTAAACTCACGTTTTGTTCCAAAAGTTTCACACACAAGTTTCCTCAAAGAAACCCACGTGTTACACACAGTTTTACTTTGTTACACCCATCTGTCCCTTAAAAAACCGTTAAAAATAAAAATCAAATTAATTAAAAGATGGTTAGGGTCGATATGGTAACCTCCCCACCTTCCCTAACTCCTCCAACCTCATAAATCCTATTCTCATTTGATCATAAAAGCATGAGAGAGGCTAGAAGAAAGGGGTATACCATTAGAGATAAGGTTATGTTGGAGGATTCACATTGGAAAAGAGGAGCAAGAAGACCCAAAACTTGGTTTCAAGAAGTGCATATCAAGCTGAGGTGATTGTATTTGTTTCAAGCCTTCTTTTAATAAATATATTATTTCCTTCCCAATTGATTGTGTATACTCTTTGTTTATTGATGATTTATGTTCATCAACGTGATCTTATAAGTAGTTTCAAATTATCTTATTTGTTTATATCTCATATTTTTCAATATCCAAAGGTGCTTTGAGAAATGTGTTTGTCTCTTGCAGGTGTTGAAACAGTTGATTGAGGATTAACTTGGAGAAAAGTTTGAATCTAGGAACAACCTCCAAGGAAAGGTATGTTTTGTCAACCTATTAAACTCTGATCCATTATTTCTTAGTATAATCCTAGTTTATATACAAGTTCAATTTGCTATAGTATGAATAGGAATCCCAGTATGTTGGTGACCTCTTTAACCCAGTCATAGGAACACTTTCCCTAACAACAACAACCATTGAAGATGTAGCTATTGTAGGGGGTGAAATTGGTGGTGTGGTAGAAACAAAGGTAAATATAGGATTTAACTCAGGAATCAAAACTTGAGGAGTAGGGGTCTTGATTTGAAGATTTTTAGCAATATCTTCCAAAATCTATCCTACAACGATAGGATTAATAAAAGTTTTGATTTTGATGTACTTTCTTCAGAAAGAAAGCTTTGAGGGGTTTCTAAAGGAGAAGTTAGAAGTTCTTACTTGATATTTTTAGATAATATAGGTAAGAATTCAAGGAAAGTACCATGAACAGTGACTTATGTTTCTATTCCTTGATAAGGAGAAGGAAATGTATAGAACGAGGAGGATTGTTTTGACGTAAATTCAGATTTAGGGGACCTTTGAAGGCTTTCAAGCTTGGTAGAACTTGATTCAATTAAGGCTTTATCTCGAGACAAGATAGTTTTAGAGTCAAGAAGTTTTGGAATTTCCAATGATTCTACCTTGAAAGTGGTTTCTTCTTGAGGTTAAGATTATTCAAATTCAGGGAGTAGAGTTGATGGAGCTAGTTGAGATTATTTTCTTTCTTGAGCTGTAGATGATACCCTTTCTTCTAAAAAACCCAAATCAATCCTATCAAATGAAGAAGAAGAAAATGATGTATTATCAAATGTAGATATATATCTTTCGAGTGCTCTCGCTTCTCTAATAATATCTCCAGGATCATATCAAGCTCGAATTAGAGGAGATGTGGGATTCGCTCGTGTTCCAGTCTTTTTGGAAGCCATAATGAAACAATAAACTTATAAGGTGAAAGGTACAGTCTAAATATATATGGATTTGTTCACCCACATCATTATCTTATACCAAAGGAAAAATAGCTTCATTTCTTTCGCTCCTCGGCAACGATGCTAGAAAATGTTATCCCTAAATTCTACACTAGACTACTACAATCAAAGCTAGGGAAATTAGGATAAGGAAAGTGTAATTTGAAAATTATGTTTTAGGTGGTTGATGGATATTTAGCTAAATATGGTCTATAGATATATAAATCAACACATAATACGGGTCTAACTTGAAACAATAGAAGGTTGAACTCAAAATGACAAAAGTCTATAAACATAAGATTGATAAGAAACACACCAAAGGAAATAACAATGTTAATAACCTCGCATGCATTCAAAAATATTTATACATAAAAGTGTTACACATAAAACATAGAAAGAGCATAGAATAACTTATAGGAAACATATATAAACAATGTTGATATCACTAGTTCTGAAATTGAATCAATGTAGTGCATATCATTATGCAATAATCTAACAATCAGTCTAAATATTGATATGGCACATAGTTCATATCATTCATATGAAAGTTCAAAATACAGTATGATGTCTTAAAAAATCTCCAGACCATCCTTTAGTCTTCCAAAAATCGAATCCATTCATCCTATCATTCTTACAATATAGAAACCTCTTTGATAACAGTCTTTATCTTTCTAAGATTCGATGATTGTTTTCTTTTCCTAAAATAGACTTAAAATAAAAAATTATTTAACTTCCTTGATGTATCTCTAGATACTATTATTAAGGTAATCATTTATCAACATATGGACCGAGTTCATAAATTTGAGGTCCATATATGATTTACAAAATATAAACATCGAACATAGTTTATATAAAACTAAAACAAACTTGAGAATTTAAAGAGTCTATGAATTCAAACATTGACAAGTGTCTAGAGAAAACACCTTATGGGAGTAAAGAAATACTATGTGTACAACTGTGTTATTTCCTGTATCTTGAATCTTCAATCTTCTCAAACCTTCAAATATCATGTCTTGTGAAACATGTGTCCCCAGATCAATCACTTTCTGTTGTCTTATCCTTATGTCTTTTATACTCGTTTTTCCAATACTTTTTCCTAAAAATACAATTTTGCATTAAATTGTTTCAATCTCTCATTGAATCGACAGAATTTAGTTAACTTAGCCATTAATTTTTCCCTCTTGTTTCCAATCTTATTTTTTTGAGTAATGACTGATTTTTCAGCTTCAGGCACTTGATATAATCCTTATATTTCTTTTTATTGTTTTTTAACTTTTGGTACTTCAATATCAGGATAATCAATTATGTTCTCTCTTCAGATCTTGAAGAACTGAACTCTTTTAAAGGTGAAAAAGGTTCACTCATTTGTTCTTCCTTGATTTCAAGCTTTGGCATGACACACAGGCTTGATTATTTAGTTGTAGCAATCTAGATAACTAGATTCTCTTCAAATTCCTGGAAAACATATGGGTTTGTATGTGGATTTGGATTAGGGGAGTAGGGTATAGCATTAATAGTCTCCTCTAATTCACTTAAAACTCAAGCCACATGCTTTTCCTTTTTAAAGGATGAACCTGGTTCAGTTTTCAGAGCTCTCCTGTCTTGGAAAACAGTTTCTTTCCCCTTATCAGTAACCAAATATTTCTTTCCTTGCTTTGAAACAAGAGCTTTATCCATAATCTCTTGCTTGAAATAATTTTGTGTATATTTATTGGCATTGACTTCCAAATAAATAACTTGATGTTTCTTTAAATAAGAGTGAAATAGGGCCTTCGAATTTAGCCTGAATTTATTTACTAGTCTAGTATGAGGTCTTCAAATTGGATATTTTTTAGAGAATGACTACTTTTTTTCCCTTTTTAATTGAAAGAGATGCTTGAATAGGATCATGCTTTTCTTCCTACATGGGAACTTTAATTGTTTCATCAATAGCTTTCTTTAAGGATTCTCTCATAGGTCTTGTCATCACGTTGTCTTCCTCCCAGACTCTTTCCTCCGATTTCTTTGAGCCAAGGCTTCTATTTTTCCTTTGTGGAAGGACATGCAATGAATTATGAGGTAAATTATCAACCCTCTTAATTTTTCCCTTTGTTTCAACATTTTCTCCCTTAAGGATATATTTAGTGAGAGGATTTTTATACTCATCATATTTAGTCATGTATGTACAATTGTTTTTACATAGGGTAACCCATGTATTTTGGGGATAAGATCTGCAGTTATGAACTCATAATTTACAAGAAATTATTCCCAACTATGATTGAATTGATTTAATTCTTGTAAAATTAACAGCTTAATCAAAGCGTGATGAAATATTCCTTGCCAACTATATGGAGACTTTTGTGCCCTAAAATCCATCTTAGTTAATATTTTAAGAAGGAAATAGGGAAAATTCATAGGTGATATATCATCCAAATGCAAGAAAAAGCACATATGATACAGATGCACAATTGCATACCTTCTCTCCCTTGTAATATAATGTTGAACAAACATAAAAAAATTGTTGTATTCAGTTTTGAGCCCCAAATGAGGAAATCCTTTCTTCCAATCAATATTTGATTGGTATCCGACATGAACCGATTACATTAAGGTGCACTTTCCCCTTGAATTTTAAACCATCGCTCACCATTATGAGGTAATTCATAGGTGATATCAATCAACCGTTATGTGATAGGAAATCATATATACCCCACTATAACAGTACTTCCATTAAAAATTTGAGTGAATGCTTGAACCACTAGTTGAAAATGCCCCTAAAATTTTTGACAATAACGAAACCATCCAACTCATTTGAAATTTAGCACAAAATATGGATAAGCTTCTAATATCTCTGAACCCATAGGCTCATACCTCACTAGACTCCCACCTCTCTTCAGTGTCATAATGCTATGATAATAACAGGGAAAAAAATACACATGATTAAGGGTTTCTTCTATCTTTAAATTTTAGACTACATATGAAAACCTAAAATACCAATAGATAGACTGGAATAATCGTTCGAACGGCTGGGATGACTCACATCATATCTACGACAAGTTCAATGAGGCTAGACCCTCTTATTTTCTTTATTACCCATATTTAGATATCTCAAAGCCATAAAATGATACGACAACCAATATACATACTAATGAATAATATGACAAATGGTACTATATTCATTGATTTGTAATGTGACAATCCTCTCCCTTCGCATGACTGCCGCGAAATGATTCATTAGTGTTCTTGTAAAGCAATTTTGTAGCGAAGCATGTGAACAATTTACTTTGAAATCAAGTACTTGTCCTTGAATATTTTCAATATAAATACTTTGTACCTTCATAAATAATAATATAACGAATATAAAAACACGTTTCAATCGTATGTTAAGAACTATATTATAAAAAAAAACAATGCTAGAAACATAGTTATTCAGTTTACAAAACCACAGGTTTAGAGTCTGCTTAAAAGGTTTAGGAAACATTAACCAAAGAGATTGAAAAAATTAAGTCTTTGAGTTTGAAAAAGTAGACAACCCTATGTGTAGACCTAGGTACTAACACGAGAACCTACTGGGGATAACATTTCTTTGTGAGGTGTTAAGAACCCATAAACTAACATCCTGTGAATTATGACTGGTTATTCAAAAGTAACCATTTCTGAAACTAAACCCACAAGTGCCTTTGTTGGGCTTGGAGTCTTATTATGGAATATACATCTCATTGGTATATACAATGAAAATAGGCTACCCACAACCTTAGTAAATGTATAACTGTTTTAAAAACCACCCATTAATTGCCCCCTCTAAAACTGACTTGCCATAAAAATATTCCAGAATAAATGTATTGTTATTTAAAACTTCAGAAATTTGAAAAGGCCCAAACCATAAATTATCAAATTTTCAATGGTTAGTTTTTTCCTCTCTACATGCATCCCATCTCAAGACAATATGTTCAAGAGAAAAAAGTGTTTTATTTAGTTCTTTTATCATAAATATCTTTAACTCTGTCTCTGTGTTTCTAAGTTTTTTACAACAAAGATTCTATCACTTGCTAATTTTCAACCATCTGGTAAATCCTTCGCTAAACTAGATTCGGTTCCTCAATCTCATCCTGTAAAAATTTCAAAACTAGCAGTCCCAACTGAATAAGAAATACAACATCAGTGCCATAGACAAGTTGAAAAGGAGAAGTACCAATTTTCCTCTTAGTACTTACCCTGTCATCCCACAATGCATACTTGAGTCTTGTATCCCATGTTTTTTTCAAACAATAGTTTTTTAATACTGTTGATCAAGTTTTTATTGGTGGATTACACAAGGCCATTAACTTGAGGGTAATAGGGTGTAAAATCCTTCAAAATTATATTGTATCTGTCACATAAATTAACTATATCAATAGAATTGAAAGCATGTGCAATATCAATCAAGATTTTTCTAGGGACCAAAACGTGCAAAGATATATTCTTCAGAGATGACAACCAATATACATACTTGCTTGATTACCCATATTCAGATATCTTGAAACCATAAACTGATATGAAAACCAATATACATACTAATGAATAATATGATAGATGGTACTGTATTCATTGTAATTTGACAACCCTATCCATTCGCATGACTACTACGAAATGATTCATTGCATTGATGCAAAGAAATTATGCAATGAATCATGTGAACAGTCTACCTTGAAATCAAGTACTTGTCCTTGAATATTTTCAATATAAATACTTTGTACCTGCAAAAATAGCAATATAACAAATATACAAACATGTGCCAATCTTATGTTAATAAATAAATGATCAAACTAAAATAGAAATCAATGCTAGAAACATAGTTATTTAGTTTACAAAACCAGCTGTTTAGAGTCTGCAAAAAAGCTTTAGGAAACATTAACCAAAGAGATTGAAAAACATAAGTTTTTGAGTTTGAAAAAGTAGACAGCCCTAGGTGCAGACATGTGTGCTAACACTAGCTCCTATTGGGGATAACATTTCCTTATGAGGTCTTAAGAACCCATAAACTAATATGCTGTGGATTATGACTGCTTATTTAAAAGTAACCATTTATGAAACTAAACCCATAAGTTCCTTTGTTGGGATTGGAGTCTTATTATGGAATATACATCTCACTAGTATATACAATGAAAATAGGCTACCAAAAACCTTGTTAAATGTAGAAGTGTTTTAAAAACTACCCATTATGATGCAGGTGCATCCAGGCATGCCAACAATGTGATCAGTTGGTCACATGTTGTGGCATCCCTTGTTGTTTTGCTAAGTCATAGTTGGTTAGCACATGTAGGAGTGATTATGCATCATGACTCCCTGTGTGGAGATCAAGCGTGGTTAGCTTGTTGGGTTTGGACAGAGAAATTTTCATCATGCTCTATTTTTGTTTGTTTTCAGTTGCAGGACCACTCGGGCTGTAGGAGGTTACTGTTTAGGTTAAATAGATATCCTAGAGAAGGGAGAAGGGTTATGCTATTAAATATTAGAATTTCGAGTTGCAGAGAGGCATACAAACCTGTGTCTGATTTTGATTGTAAATATTTTAATAGATTGAAGAAGAGAGCCAACTGTGTGTTAGTGTGTTTGATTAATAGAATATAAAATATGTGTTCATAGAGTATTTATCCTAGTTTCATTTACTATTTTGAACTGTGAATCCGTGAAGGGTCGACTTCGGCGATTTCCTGAACGTCTGTGTATTTTTGCAAAATCGTTGATTCACGCATGAAATTGTTGCTGGAATAGTTGGGATAGTTCGTAAATGCATGCATTGAAGAGTTAGGCTAATTAATCCTAGAGATTGCAGGCTAGATTGATTGATCCCATGATCAATTGATGCAACATGTAGATTTTCTGCCTTAACCAGTTTTTGTAGAAAATGAACGGCAGGGATTGAGTTCGCAAACGAAGATCAGACGATCTAGGAGAGATATGCAACGGAATTTGTGAGGGAGATAATGGACCTACAAAGATATGTGAGATCCACATCAAAAATTAAATCAATGGTCGGGAAGAAGGCCACAACGATTTGACGGTTGGGAATATTGTGGAGGAAAAGTTGAGAGAGGAAAGTTGCATGGGAGAAACTTTGGATAGTTGACATCCCGCATCTTGAAACATGCTTGTGGAAAATTTGTTGCGGGAGGAAAGTTTTGGGGGAGCAACTATGGAGAGTTGAAATCCCACATCCCAAAACCCGCTTGCGGAAACATTGTTGCGGAAGCAGAATTTTGAGGGAGGAAATTTAGCGTAGAATTTATCCAAGGGATAAATTTGGCAGTCCTACTAAGTGTAGGAGCCACCAAATCTTGGAGGTGCTGGTTGGGTTGGTTGTATGAGAGAGAAGCGTAGCAGTAGAAGCCTGGAAGGAGCAAAGAAGAGTGCTCCAGAGGTTCTAGATCGAGAACCACATTTCCAAAAGACTAAGTACAGAGAAGGGGATCGGTGAGGTAAGATCGTAACAGTGTGAAAGAGAACTATAATTGTAGAGTATCAGTGCAAGAGGATGGATGAACGCATGGACAGAGCGTGAGGTCATGACAAAGGTCAAATGGCGAGAAATGCAGAGTTTATGGAGGAAGTGAGGGAGCTACAAACACATCTAGAAGCCATGGAGACGCAAAGACGAAGAGATTCAGAAGCAGGGGATATAAGTGAATCTAAGGATGAAGAGCAAAGAGAAGAAGCTACACCTATGCAGGAAATGCCTGAGTTAAGGTATTTTAGATCAATTCTAGGAGAAATGTCAAGGCCGAAACCTGAGTTTCCAACCTACGATGGAAGCCTCATTGTTGAGCATCTCATTGAATGGATCAATTAGTTGGATAAGTACTTTGAGTACGGAGAGGTTGAAGAAGACAAGAGAGTCATACTGGCTGTGACAAGGTTGAAAGGGCATGCATCCTTTTGGTGGGATAGTGTGCAAGCTGAAAGAAGGAGAAATAATAAGTCGTTGATAAAGAGATGGGATAGGATGGTAGAAAAGATGAGGGCTAAGTTATTGCCCAAATATTACCAGTTAATTTTGTATAGACAGGTACAGAACCTTAGGCAAATATTGTTAACAATGAGAGAGTACACTGAAGAGTTCTACAAAGTAAGCCTAAGGAAAGGATATGTGGAAGAATAAATAGAGAAGGCTGCTAGATATGTCAATGGTCTTAGGATGGATATCCAAGAGGAGATAAACATGATAACACCTAGAAAAATGGAGGAGGCGTATCAATGTGCCTTAAGGGAAGAAAAAAAGATAGCAAGGAAGCTGAGATTCAACAAAGGTCGAGGTTCAACCAGAGGACAAGGACAAACAGCTGGAAGAGGATTATTTGGAGTCCAAAGAGGAGAGTGTTATCTCCCAAAATAATTTATTTTCATATGAAGAATTTAATTCACGCAATGAGGGATATGAATGTCACTAATAGTTTGAAAGCATTTGTTGTTGATAAAAATTTCATAAAGTTGTAGCTTCGGTGGCTTGGGTGAGGATCAGAACATCTCATTAGCCACTGACAGACTTGCAGACTATGGCTTCCGCGATCAGAAGAACTCTTCAACGATCGAAATAACTAAAGACAATGTAGTGGCGAGGAAAATCTGAAAGGTTCCAAAATGTTGGTGATATGAAGAACTAAATGCCGTTGAAGTCAAGTATCATAAATTGGAACCACTACTTGACTGAGGCGTCGAAACTTGAAAACACTAACCATCGGTGCGTTAGTCCACTAAGGATCTGCAATGGTAGAAGACAGACTAACTACGGGTTCCGTGGCAATAGAAAATCATCGACGATTGAAAGAACTAAGGACTACAGATCGACGAGGTTAAAGCTAAGCATCTCCGCAGTGTCGATGGCATAGAGAAATAAAGCTCCGATTCAAACTTCTACTGACCTCCGATAGTGATGAAATTAGTTCGAAACTTGAAAACATGAACCGTCAGCAAGATAGTCCACTAAGGAGATGAAACGATGGAATATATACAGACTACAGCTTCCGATCAATCAACAGAAAATCATCGGTGATCGAAAGAACTAAGGGCTATGGATCAGCGAGTTAGTCCACTAAGGAGCTGCAACGGTGGAAGACAAACTAACTACGGGTTTCGCGGCAATAGAAAATCATCGACGATTGGAAGAACTAAGGACTACAGATCGACGAGATTAAAGCTAAGAATCTCCGCAGTATCGGTGGCATAGAGAACTAAAGCTCCAATTCAAACTTCTACTGACCTCCGATAGCGATGAATTTAGTTCAGAACTTGAAAAAACTTACCATCGACAAGATAGTCCACTAAGGAGCTTAAATGGCGGAAGATATACAGACTATGACTTTCGATCAATCAACAAAAAATCATCGACGATCGAAAGAACTAAGGGCTATGGATCGGCAAGTTAGTCCACTAAGGAACCGAAACGGTGAAAGACAAATGGAGAAGGCCTCTAATCAATCAATAATCATTCCGATAGTGCAACAATAGGAAATAATCAGAGATTGGGAGAACTAAGAACTACAGATCGACGAATTTAAGACTAAGCTCCTCCGTAGTGTCGGCAGCACAGAGAACTAAAGCTCCGATTCCTTCGTCAAACGACTTTCAACATCGATAAGATTAGTTCATTTCACCTCTGAAACAGTGGCATCATTCCAATCTAAGGGGCCGATGGGCTAGAAGACAGATCTTTCAATCACTGACGCTGAGAAGATTAGTGGTTGGAATCTCCGACACTGCGGAAGCATTCTTCTTTGAGGTTTTGATGCATTAGTTGTTTCAGCTTGTGATCGTCGACAAGCTAGTGATGGAAAGCACTAATGCATAAATAGTCGTGACGTTAATCATTTGAGCTGCCAACATTGCCGCAGCGTTCCGGTCTAAGGCACCGATGGGTTAGAGGTCAAAACTTTCGATCGGAGACCGTGGCCGAAAGGTAGAAGAATCCGACGGATTAAACAAGAAAGAGAACCTGTGATCACTATCAAACACTTCAGTTAAATGTCGAGACACTGGATTTTGGCAGCAATTTCACACTGAACCAGTAGTGGTGATGATCAGCAACCACTTCGGTTATTAAAAGTTCACTCAGTGAACTAGATCTTCACAATAGGTAGACAAATAGTTAGCAAGGGTTTGAATCCCTAATCTGAAAAAAATATCACTTTCAGGTATTTTTTGTGTAAACAGATCGAAGTTTCAAGATCTGTCATTTTTGTAGAAGGCTATAAATCCCATGATTGATTTTATAATAAGGGTTCAACTTCGGCGATTTATGAGCCAATAATGCTTTCAAGCTTATCATTTTACTTATTCATGATATAAGCTCTTTTGTTGTGATCTGTTTAGCCATCATCTCTTTCTTTACTGTGTTTATTCCTGAATGTGCATTTGGGTCATTTTCAGATTTATTAAAAAGCTGATAGCTGTCATCCTATTGGTTTATTAGGGATATTTGATTTATAAATACCATCCTCAGCGGGATTTAGCCATTTATATGCATGTGTTATGTTTGTAAGTCTTCTAGCTTGGTGAGTTCTCCATCCTTGCACCTTATTGTCGGAATTCTGAGCAAATTGCAACTAAAATCCTTGTAAATGAGTGAGTTTTATGCATGCCTTGAGAGTGGAAAGGTTACATAGGTCGACTGACTTGAACCGTATCTGAAAACCCCAAAAAACATTGTAAGTTACCAGGCATGCTCGAGCTACAACCTAGAGGAGTTTCCTGGAGTGATAACAAAGTGGCGCCGTTGCCGGGGAATGAGATTGAAGCTCAGCTTCCCTGGGAGACGACATAGATCCATGATTTGATGATAGACAAAGCTTGGACACTATTATGGTTGTAATCATTTATCTGGTGACTCCATTCATATAAGGTGGCTTCAAGAAGACCAAGTACCAGAGAAAACCCAAAGGGGCCACCAGCAACACTCGTTTCAAATCCAGAAGAAATATTGAGGAAAGCTAGGGATTTACTAAGACAGACCAGTAGTGCTGCACTAAAAGTTACATCAGGTATTTCAAATATTTCTGCTATTATTTCTTCTATTGAAACTCTTAATTCCCAGAAATTTTTAGATACATTAGAAAAATCTAAGGGTTGGGTATCTTCAAGCACTGTTGCTTGTAAAAATCCAATCCCTAGTGACTCCACTGGGATAAGTATACCACCGCCTTCTCAGCAAGTATCTTCATCAGTGTTTCCTTCCACAACCCTGTCCATACCCATTTCCAATATGGCTGCCCCTCAATTGAACAAGATGGAAAGGATCCTAGTAGCTAGGTATGCACCCCTAGTTTTGCCAAATCCCCTCGCAGCCATGCCTACTGGGGATTATCAAAAGTATATGCCTAAGCTTACAGGGGAAGGGGATGTCATTGCTAAAGAACATCTAGAGGCTTTTTACAGCTATGCTGAAAATATTAACATAGAACAAGCAGATGTATGGACTAGGGTTTTTGTGCAAAGCCTGGATGGCCAGGCTAGGAAGTGCTTTAAGGAACTGCCTGCTGGGTCAGTGGCAGGCATAGAGGCCCTAGATGACATTTTCCTAAAGCATTAGGGAGAGAGGAGAGACCAACTCTATTATATCACAGAATTCAACAACCTGAAAAGAGAAAATGGAGAGTCTGTCTCCAACTTTACCAAGAGATTCAACAACATGTACAGCAAGATCCCCACTAAGATTAATCCCACTAGTACCTTAGCTATGATAACTTATGCAAATGCCTTTGACTCTGAATTTTTCCTACTTCTCAAAGAAAGGAGGTTCGCCTCCTTATCACTCATGCAGGATGCTGCCCTGGAGGAAGAGTCAATACTCATGCAGGATGCTACCCTGGAGATAGAGTCAAACATTCTAGCATCTCAGAAGGTCAAAGGCAATATAGACAAGAAAAAGAACCCAGCAAAATATAGTGGGGCTTCTGCATCAGAGAACAAGATTGAAAAAATGGCCAAACTTTTAGATAACTTGACTGCTGAAATGTCTAAATTGAGGGACCAAGAACATCTTCCGGTGAGGGGTAAAGGGCCAAGTGACTTCGCTCCTCGAAATCCAAATTTTGTTCCTTATAGAAGAGGAAACCCCCCTATTTAGATTCTCAGAAGGGAGAGAAATCAAGGGGAAGACCATAGGATAAGAACTACATTTCAAAATGTTGTATTAGAAGAAGAGCCAGAATTCATTGAAGAAGAAGGAGAAGCTGAAGACAATATCCATTGCATGGAGGATGAGGTGGACTATTCTTTTCTAACATAGGAAGAATATGAGGAAGCCTTGATTGATGAGTAGATCACTGAAGAGGCTGTATTTTAGGCTAATGGTCAGGGAGGTTACCAACTAAGGTCTAGGCTAGTTTCTCCCCTCAAGAAGAATGTTGTGCCTATCAAGCAGCCTGTTGCACCAACTATAAAGGTTGTTGTTTTACCAAATAAAGTGGTTGTCCCATCCAAAGCATTGCATAAAGCAGCACCTTCAGCCACACCTGATCAATTCCAACTCAAACCTACAACTCATGAGGTAAGATTTCTAGATAGGCTACATTATTCCTTCAACCTCGAGTCTGAAATTCAAAAACTGAAAAATACCTTTCCCTTTAATTGAGCTAATGAAGAATGATGCATTCAAAACCTCCATTCTGAATTCCCTTCAACACAAGGTGCACATTGACACTGAATTTGTGAACCTGCAAGATGACAAGCATGTTGTAACCTTGGGCCCCATGATCGAAGTCCTAAAGGACTCCTGCCCACCATTATATATATCCTTGAACATCCATGATAAAATCCTCCATAATTGTCTATTGGATTCAGGAGCCTCTCATAAACTAATTCAAAGGCTGTGATGGATGAGATTGGCCTCAGCATCACCAATCCCTACCATGCTTTATTCTCCTTTGACTCTAGGAAGGTCAAGTGCTTGGGCCTCATCAAAGACCGTGCTGTAAACTTAATGAAGCTACCTTCGAAAAGCGTAATGATGGACATTGTAGTGGCCGATATTCCTCCAAAATTTGGCCTCTTGCTATATCAGTCATGGAGCAAAAGACTAGGTGGCATCCTTAAGATGGATCTCACATACGCCACCATTCCCATGTTTGGAGGAGAATCTAAGAGACTGTATAGGGAAAATCAGCTAGTGTACATTATAAGCAAGGAGAGCCGCTAAGTGAATCACCCCATCTATGCGGTGGACACCGAATTTGGGTCTTGCATTTTGCAAATAGATGATAATCAACAGACATCAGTTCAGCTCACTGAGACCACCCCTTTGCAGTCTGAATAAGTCACAACAACGATCTGGACCATGTATTTTGATTGGGCTAGCGCTCAAAACTCAGCAGGCATGGGTGTAGTCTTGGTCTCCCCATCTAAGGAAAACATTCACTTATTTTATAAGCTTGATTTAAAAACCACTAACAACGTAGAAAAATATGAAGCCTTGATGTTGGGAATTAAAGCTGTGAAGGAGATGGGGATCATGTGCATGAATATTTTTGGAGACGCAGAGCTCATCATACAGCAGGTCAACAACACTTTTCAAACGAAAAATATCAGATTGAAGGCCTACAGGGATGAGGTATGGAAACTCAGAGACTCCTTTATGGTTTTTGAACTGCCATATATTCCTAGCGCTTTGAATCACCTGGCTGATTCCCTGGCTGTCTCTGCATGTCTGTTTGTTCCTCCTTTACCCCCTAAGCTCAGCTATGATGTTTAGGTCAAGTACATACCCTCTCTATCAGACAACGTAAAATTTTGGAGGGTGTTTGAAAATTATGAAGATCTTAGTAAATTCCTTTAGTTAGTAGATGAATTCTCTGACATACACATAGACCAGGAAAAAATTAACATGGAGGAATCCAAACATCTCAAGTTAAAAGATAAATTGACTAAGCATAATATTGTCCAATTTCCCAACAACTACATACCCCGAGGTCTAGTACCATTGGAAGAACTGTTTGATCACAATGACATCCCTTTCAAGCCTGCCAAAAGGGAGCTAGATCCTGCTATCCAAGAGCAAAACATAGGCAGCCAAAGCCATCCAAAACTGATAAATCTATCCACTGGGATGACTGCTGGACAGAAGTCTGAATTTTGCAACTTGATAAAAGAGTTTGCTAATGTATTTTCATGGGAGTACAGTGACCTAAAAACATATGACACCAACATCATCCAACACAGGCTTCCTTTGGAAAAGGACACCATTCCTTTCAAATAGAAGTTGAGACCCATCAACCCTCTTCTATTACCAGTGATTGAGAAAGAGATCCACAAAATCCTCAAAGACAAGATCATAATCCCCCTTAGGTATTCCAAGTGGATTGCAAATCTAGTAGTGGTAAGAAAGAAAAATGGAGAAATCAGGTTGTGTGTGGATTTTAGAAACTTGAACAAGTGTTCCAAAAAAGACAACTATCCACTGCCCAAGATGGAACATCTGCTGCAGAAGGCCTCGGGGGCCAGGGTCATGTCCTTCCTTGATGGCTTCTCTGGATACAACCAAGTTTCTGTGCACCCAGATGACCAAGAGAAGACTTCCTTTACCACCCCCTGGGGCACCTTCATGTATGTTAAAATTCCATTTGGGCTAATGAATGTTGGGGCTACTTTTCATAGAGCTATGGACCTAGCTTTGGTAGGGCTAAAAGATAAATTTGTGCTGATATATTTGGATGACTTAATAGTTTACTCTCACAACCATCATGACCACTTGCAGCATTTAAGGAAGGTATTTCTGAAGTGCATAAGGTATGGAATATCACTGAACCCCAAGAAGTCCCAGTTTGCACTCAATGAAGGAAAGATCCTAGGCCACATAGTCTCAGCTAAAGGTGGAAAGATCGATTCGATGAGAGTGGAAGCAATCCAAAAACTATCAATACCAAGGTCAAAAAGAGACATTCAGTTTTTTTTAGGCAAGATAAACTTTGTCAGAAGGTTTATTCCAAATTTCTCCAAGCTGGTAAAGCATATAACAGTCATGCTAAAAAGGATGCAAAAATAAAGTGAACTGACCAAGAAAGAAACTCTTTTGAAGACATTAAGAAAGCCATCATGGATGCCCCAACCCTGATTAGTCCTGACTACACCAAGGGTTTTTACATTTTCTCTTTTGCATATTATGACATAGTGGGAGTTGTACTATTACAAAAGAATGATGAAGTCCTTGATCATCCAATTGATTTTTTCAGTAGAACCCTAAGAGATGTTGATCTGAAGTATGACCCAATTGAGAAGCAGGCTTATGCTCTCATAAAATCTTTGAAGACTTTCAGAATCTACATTCTCCATGCAAAGGTCATTGCGTATGTCCCTTTAGCTGCTGTGAAGGATGTTTTGACTCAGCCTGACATTGATGGGAAGAGAGTTAAGTGGATTGCCAAACTCATTGAGTTTGATTTAGAGGTGAAACCCACCAATATGGTAAAGAGACTAGGTATAGCCAAACTCATGGCCAAAGAAAATTGTGAACTAATGGGAATAAATTTCACATGTGTCAGATCAGCAAAGGTGCAGACTATGGTAGCAGCTGAAACAGAAGTAAATCAAGATTAGAATAACAGTCCACCAGTAGCTGAGAACATATCTTCATGTGAGTGGTACTTAAGTATCATTCAATTTTTGCTTAAATTAGAAGTTTCTCCTGATCTCACTCCTAAACAAGCAAGAGCTCTTAAGTTGAAATCTATTAAGTTTTGCATAATTGACAAACTGTTGTAGTGGAGGGATTAGTCTGGAATTTTGTTAAGGTGTCTAGATAAAGAGGAAGCAGAGTAGTTCATGCATCACTTTCATTCTAGTACATGTGGAGGCCACCACTACTGGAAAACCACAGCCCACAAGATCTTAAAAGCAGGATACTATTGGCCAGTCCTCTTTGCTAATGTATGCACTTTTGTAAGGGCATGTGACCAACGTCAAAGATTTATAGGGAAGCAGCAGCTCAAATCCTTGTCCCTTAGGCCTGTTACAGTGAATGGGACTTTCCAGTAATGGGGTCTGAATTTCATAGGTGAAATAAATCCATCTTCAAGTGGAAAACATAAATGGATCTTAGTAGCCACTGACTACTTTACCAAATGGATAGAAGCAGTACCCACCATAAATGCCACTCATCAAGTCATCATGAGATTCTTATATGAGAACATCTTTAGCAGGTTTGTTTGCCTAGTAAGGTTAGTAACTGATAATGCACCAGCTTTTAAGGCTGGGGCATTAGTTAAAATGTGTGAATCAATGGGTGTTCAACTGGTGCACTCCACATCCTATTACCCACAAGGCAATGGCCTGGCTAAGTCATCCAACAAAAGCTTAGTCAGAATCATCAGGAAATTGCTAGAGACAAATCAGAAAAGTTGGGATTCAAAGCTTAAGTTTTCTTTATGGGCTGATAGGGTGACAAACAAAAGATCCATAGGGACTTCTCCATTCAAACTAGTTTATGGCACTGAGACCATCTTTCCTATCCATCTCATCCTTCCAGTGGAAAAGTTCTTTGAAGAAGAGGAGGATGAACCAAATGATATGATGAGAAGGATGATGGATTTGGTGGAGTTACAGCAGATCAGGGAGCAAGTTATAGGAAAATCAGAAGCTCATCAGCAGAGGATAAAGGGCATGTTTGACAAAAGAGCAAAGGCAGACAACTTCTAGGTTGGAGATTGGGTCCTCAAGTGGGATGTTGTCAGACAGGACAAGGGGAAACATGGAAAATTCAACTCTTTGTGGATTGGCCCTTTTGTGATAGCCCAGGTACATAAGAATAACACCTTCAAATTGCAGAGTCTAGAAGGTGAAGAGGTATTTGATGGCCCAGTAAATGGCCGGTTCTTGAAGCTCTATTTTATTTGAGGCTTTGAGGCCTTATGATTGTAAATTAGTAGATAGTAGGTTGTTTTTCTTTCAGAATAAGACTCCATGCCCAATGGAAAAATAAAGGATAGTGTTAAGTTACTTAGTTGATTTTAGGAAAAGGAATTTTGGTCTAGGTTTCTTGGGACCTCACTGGGAGGTTCCCATCCCCAAGTAGGAGCAACATGTTATCTCCCAAAATAATTTATTTTCGTATGAAGAATTTAATTCACACAATGAGGGATATGAATGTCACTAACAATTTGAAAGCCTCTGTTGTTGATAAAAATTTCACAAAGTTGTAGCTTTGGTGGCTTGGGCGAGGATCAGAACATCTCATTAGCCACTGAAAGACTTGTGGACTACAGCTTTTGCAATCAGAAGAACTCTTCGGCGATTGGAAGAACTAAAGACAACATAGTGGCAAGGAAAATTTGAAAGGTTCCAAAATGTCAGTGATATGAAGAACTAAATTCCGCAGAAGTCAAGTATCAGAAATCATAACCACTACTTGATAAGGCGTCAGAACTTGAAAACACTAACCATTGGCGAGTTATTCCACTAAAGAGCCGCAACAGCAGAAGACAGACTAACTATGGGTTCCACGGTAATAGAAAATCATCGACGATCGAAAGAACTAAGGACTACGGATCGGAAAGGTTAAAGCTAAGCATATTTGTAGTGTCGGCGGCATAGAGAACTAAAACTCCAATTCAAACTTCTACTAACCTTCGATAGCGATGAAATTAGTTCGAAACTTGAAAACACTAATCGTTGGCAAGATAGTCCACTAAGGAGCTGAAAAGGCGGAAGATACACAGACTACGACTTTCGATCAATCAACAGAAAATCATCGGTGATCAAAAGAACTAAGGGCTACGAATCAGTGAGTTAGTCCACTAAGGAGCCGCAACGGCAAAAGACAGACTAACTGCGGGTTCCACGGCAATAGAAAATCATCGGCGATCAGAAGAACTAAGGACTACGGATCGGTGAGGTTAAAGCTAAGCATCTCTGCAGTATTGATGGCATAGAGAACTAAAGCTTCAATTCAAACTTCTACTGACCTCCGATAGCAATGAAATTAGTTTGAAACTTTAAAACGCTAACCGTCGGCAAGATAGTCCACTAAGGAGCCGAAATGGCGTAAGATATACAGACTATGGCTTCTGATCAATCAACAGAAAATCATCGATGATCGGAAGAACTAAGGGCTATGGATCAGCGATTTAGTCCACTAAGGAACCGAAATGGTGGAAGACAAATGGACAAGGCCTCCAATCAATCAATAATCATTACGATAGTGTGACAATAGGAAATCATCGGTGATCAGGAGAACTAAGAACTACAGATCGGCAAATTTAAGACTAAGCTCCTCTGCAGTGTTGGTGACACAGAGAACTAAAGCTCTGATTCCTTTGTCAAACGACTTTAGACAGTGATAAGATTAGATCGTTTCACCTCTGAAACAGCGGCAACGTTCCAATATAAGGGTCCAATGGGCTAGAAGATAGAGCTTTCGATCGCCGACGCTGAGAAGATTAGTTGTTGGAACCTTTGGCACTGCGACAGCATTCTTCTTTGAGGTTCCGATGCATTAGTTGTTTCATCTTCCGATCGCCGACAAGCTAGTGATGGAAAGCGCCGATGCATAAACAGTCGTGACGTTAATCATTTGAGGTGTTGACATTGTGGTAGTGTTCTGGTCTAAGGCGCCAACGGGTTAGAGTTAAAAACTTTCGATCGGCGACCACGGTGACAAGGTAGAAGAATCCGGTGGATTAAACAAGAAAGAGCACCTGTGATCACTATCAAACACTTCAGTTAAATGCCGAGACATTGTATTTTGGCGGCAATTTCACACTGAACCAGTAGTGGTGATTATCAGCAACCACTTCAGTTATTAAAAGTTCGCTCAGTGAACTAGGTCTTCACAAAAGGTAGAAAAATAGTTAGCAAGGGATTGAATCCCTAATCTAAAAAAACTATCACTTTCAAGTATTTTTTGTGTAAACAGATCAAAGTTTCAAGATCTACCAATTTTGTAGAAGGCTATAAACCCCATGATTGATTTTATAATAAGGGTTCAACTTGGGGGATTTATGATCCAATAATGCTTTCAAGCTTCTCATTTTACTTAGTCATGATATAAGCTCTTTTGTTGTGATCTGTTCAGCCATGATCTCTTTCTTTAGTGTGTTTATGCCTGAATGTGCATTTAGGTCATTTTCAAATTTATTAAAAATCCAATAGCTATCATCCTATTGGTTTATTAGTGATATTTGATTTATAAATACCATCCTCAGTAGGATTTATCCATTTATATGCATGTGTTATGTGTGTAAGTATTCTAGCTTGGTGAGTTTTCCATCCCTGCACCTTATTGTCGAACTTCTAAGCAAATTGCAACTAAAATCCTTGTAAACAAGTGGGTTTTATGCATGCCTTGAGAGTGGAAAGGTTACATAAGTCGATTGACTTGAACCATATTTGAAAACCCCAAAAAACATTGTAAGTTACTAGGCATGCTTGAGATACAACCTAGAGGAGTTTCCTGGAGTGATAACAGAGAGTTCAGTAACTCTAACCAGCAAGAGCAGCATGGTAGAGGAGGTGACTCTAGCAGAAGAGGACCTTACCAAGGAGGTAGAGGTAGAGGAAGAGGCAGAGGAATTATCTATAGGTGTTACAAATGCAACCAGTTGGGGCATATATCATTTGAATGCATAGAGAAGGAAGATGTAGGACAGATAGGAGCCTATGTAGCTCAGAATAAGCAGCAGCAGGAGAAATCGACAGTGGCTAAAGTTTTTCTAGAGACAAGAGAGTCATTGATGATGAATAAAGTCCTGTTGAAACCTGAGAAGGAGAAAACAGATCCTACTCAAAGAAAATATTTATTCAGGACCATGTGTAAAGTCCAAGGGAAGTGTTGTAAGATGGTGATTGACAGTGGGAGTACGGACAATCTTGTTTCCACAGAGATGGTGGAGAAGCTGGGTTTGAAGAGGACCAAGAATCATGTTCCATACAAAGTATCTTGGTTACATAAAGGACATCAAATATCGGTAAGTGAGCAGTGTGAAGTTGATTTCCAAATAGGTCCATATAAGGACAATATTCTGTGTGATGTTATTCCCATGGATGTTTGTCATATACTGTTAGGAAGGACGTGGAAATTTGATAAGAGAGTGACTCATGATGGGAGGAGTAACTGTCATAGTTTTTAGAAGAATGGGATAAGACATGTACTTCACCCTTTGCAAGAAGGTGGTACAGCAAAATAGTTAGCACCCAAAGTTCTGATGCTGTCAGGAAAAGAATATTTGCACTAGATTGAGAAGGAAGAGTTAAGCTATGTTGTGGTATGCAAACCGAGAGTGGTGACAATGAAGACTAGCGTGACAAATCTTCCTGAGGAGATTCAGGATATGTTGAGTGAGTTTAGTGACATCGTGGTGGATGATTTACCCAATGAGTTACCACCAATGAGGGATATAAGTCATCAAATTGATTCTATTGCAAGAGCCAATTTACCAAGCAAGGAAGCATATAGGCTGAAACCTCAAGAGAATGAATAATTGAGGAAACATGTCCAAGGATTGTTGGACAAA
>LPNX011140541.1:0-55782 GCA_001517045.1 Pseudotsuga menziesii | reverse complement strand
AGATCCCCACAAAAGAGCAACGCCAAAATCCAAGACCAAGTGGGAAGATCCCCACAAAAGAGCAACGCCAAAAAAAAACCCTTAGGAATTTCACACTTCTTGTAAAAGAGATAAGTGCGAGACTCAGTGTGTGAGATAATGAACCTAGCCGTACATCTATTTATATGAAAAATGAACCTAGGCTTTCCATTTTAATGTGTGTGGGATAATGTCTTAAGCGTCACTTTCCATTTTAAATAATTAACCAATTACGACAAATTATTAAATGATTGAGCAATTTAAGCGCCGTCGCTTAAGCGACGCTTAAGACATTATTAAATGAATGAGCAATTTAACCGCCATCGCTTAAGCGACACTTAGGAGGATATCCATCGCTTAAGCGATGCTTGCAAGCCTAGGTGTTGCTTAAGCGACGCGTATCCCCACCATTTCAAAAAAAAAATTATCTTTCTGATTTTTGGCACGGTTAAAAGAAAAAATCCATGCGTCGTCGGAAAAAACCATCAGATTTTGGATCGAAATGTAGTAGTGTATAAATTCTGTGCAAAGTTTTCCAGTGAAAGCTCAAGGAGCTGAAGAGGAATTCAATTTATCTCTCTCTAATGTTGCCGTTGGTGTGTAGAAAAGTGATATATTGGAAGAATTATCATATTTTAGGAGTGAACCATTCACCCTAATTGATCTAGAGCTTCCAACAAATTCCTACATGATTACTTGCACCAATTCTCATAATTTTATTGAAGAAGTAGAAAATAGTGCATTTTCCATCTCAGTGGTGCACTTGAAACCCTTGTTCCTCATTCTTGGACCTGATATGACCTTAATTGGTTCAAATTTCAAGTTTCAAGAGCCTACAGCCGTGCTTGTAGTTGTTCTCATCAATTTTGGTGTGAAAAATCAAACACCTCAAGTCTCCTATAAAACTTCTGCTATTGGGGATTCTATATCAGTTTCTTCTAATGAGTTTACTGATGTGTTGGATAGTGATTCATTAGAAATTTTGGAAGATATATCAGATTATGTAGCTCAAGCATTCATTCTCCATGGTACCATGCCTCCTCCCCCTTGCTACATGAGCACATGCACACTTTCTTACAGTGATATTGAATTTGGAGACCTAAACACTTTCTCCTCACATATGGAGATGATTTTACCTCACATGGTTCAATGTTCAAGTCTACAACATTTGAGTTTCTTGGGTTTACCTCACATGGTTTTATTTCTAAGTCACCTTTTCTCTCTCATCAGTGTACCTCAGTTGAGCAGATTCATGTTCTTCAAAAGAGGAAAATTCCTCCATACATAATCCATCTTTCAGTTGTCTATGTTCCTGTTCAAGTTGAACATATTCCTCTTCTTCCAAAGAGGAAAATTAATCTAGACATAATCATTTAGTTTGGAGAGGTTCACATGCACAATCCCAGGATACTATTGCACACAAGGACCATCACTCTGCAAACTGCATCTCTGTGGAGCAGTATTGTAGAAACATTTTTCATAAGTTTTTGATATGAAAGCTTGATGCTTATTTTACTACTTATTTTGAGGGGGGGGGTCCCATGAGGTTTTCCCAATTTCCTCAGTTTTATTAAACAATTATTATTTTTTATATTTATATTCTATGGGTGACCTTTGGTCTTAGTGTCCAGGGCCCAAGTTGTCCAAAGTCAGGATTAAGGGAGGGTGTGGGGATTATTATTAATCCTCCCTTTGACCACATAGTCTAATTGTCTATTTTCCTATATTAGAAGGTCTTCATCACTCCATTAGTGCATGGGGGACACACATTTTACAGCTGATTTTACCACACATGGTGAATCACACTTTTATGGCCTTCCCTGTCCCTCTGCAGACTCTTTAGTCCCCATGGACCATTTTTGTACCTTTGATGTTTCCAAGATCATCCCTAAAAACATGCAATAATTGCCATATGTGAATTTTAATCCCTTTCTCGCATATATACATGGATTTGACCCTTAAATACGCGTACATCGGGATGTGTGCAAAAGGCCAAATTCTTTGGAGCTTTCCCTGATGTGGATCCAACTCACTTGTCTCCTGGCCTTCCATATGCCTTGAGATCGCTCGGATTCGACCTTTCATTACCCCATTGAAGAGCTATATAAGGAACCCTTTGGATACATTGAGAGGGGAGGAATTGAAGAGCAAGAAAACTATAGTCCATTGTTGCCAGAGCTTAAACTTGAGTCTGCATCCCTTTGTCCCTTGGAGCACCTTTGTGTTCTTCCCAAGCTTTCCTTTTGCTTGTGAGATTTCTATTGAGAGATGGAGGATTGAAATGGTGGAGGCCCAAGTGGGGGACTCAGTTTCTCTGATTCACAGACGTGCCGACAGAGGTTGTCACTATTGTAATATCTGTTTTATATTAATAGAAATATCTTTTCCTGTCCAATAATGTATGTTTAAATGAGTATTTGATCCATGGATGCTTTTAAATGCTTATATGTTATTGATTGTATATGGTAGAGTAGATCTAACACAATTATATATATAGCATGCTTGTCTTGTTTGTTGAATGTTGAGGAAGCGATTTATCAATTCAAGCTGGAGTAAGAAAGCTCAACGGGGATCTACATCAACCGTTCAGAATAAGGTACAAATCGAGATCCTTTAGTGTTAGATATTTGGTTTCTCTTGCATATAGGAAAGGATCGATTCTTGGAGTCAAGCTGTCTGTTGTGGTACCCCAAGCCATAGGAATTTCTCTCCGTAACAACACATATGGGACATATTCCACTTACTTAACTTGATCGCATGAGTTTAGGAGCCCCAGGGACCAATTCCTTTAATTTAGGAACCCACTCCGAGTGCCACCAACATTCTCCTTCAGTGGATCTTGGTAGGCAAGCAGTCATGTTTAGTTATGCTCCAGTTATTATCGGTTAAATCACAATTAGTTAGCCTAGCTCCAATTTGCATGATTAAAGTAAGTGTGGGGTCCTTTTCTCACCTACCCTTATCAGTTAACTAATTGTAGACTAATTTAGTTATCTGGAGTTGCATTAGTGACTTCTAGTGGTTATTTTCCACACTGAGTTAGCTCCAGAGTTAGTCTGAGTTGGTAGATTCGAATCCTATCTTTAGCATTCGAATTATCCTATATGCACAACCAGTGTATTCCATAGTATGGCTGATTCATGAATACAATAATCTTATTCCAATTTTGTCTCCATGTGTATGCAATTTTGTCTGATTAATTGAACAATCTATTGTTAAATTCCTCTATTTCTTATGCAACATTCTCTTCCATTTGAATCCATGTAGGATGATGATATTATGCTTCACATAATTTAACAGAGGTTATTCTTGATGGAGTATGCAATAATCCTTTTAGCTCTTATCGTGTTCTTCTTTTGGTTTGCCTTTGCCTCTTCTCCCTCTTGTTCTAGAACCTCCTCATTAATGTATTTGTGCAAGTCATTCTCTTTTAGAATGAGAGAGATTCTATACTTCCATGCTCGAAAGTTATCCGCTCCTTCAATCTTATTCTCAACCTTGGTGTGATTCATAATCTTGATATGAGAACCTTAAATGGAAATAGCAAGGAAATAAATCTTACCAATTTGAGATGCCCAAGTTGATTCTGGATCTAGCTTACCTAGGGTTCCATAGAGAAACCTAATTTTCCAAACTTGGAATCTTGAAATTTTGAATGGATAGAAAAATGTGCCTCCTTGAGGTGAGTTTTATAGTGAGGTCATTTTCCAAATTCTTTGGAGGGATACTCCAAAAACTTGATGCCCTAGTTCCTTTCCATAGTGTCCTGTCTTATTTCTAATGTATCTCCAAAATTTTAGCTCCTAAAATTCTAAAATTTCATCATAAGGTACCATGATTTATCTTATTTCCAACCCCATAGGTTATAACAATATTGGATACACCAAGTGGAACTTATGCAAGTTTCCTAAGGTGACTTGGTTATGGACTTGTTCAGTATATCGAATTTGTAAAGACTTCCATGTGTCACTATTTCAACTTCTGGGTTTGAAACTTGTACCTCAACAACTAGATTTTGTTCCCTATCTATAGCATCATACAAAATTGGATTTGGATCTTCCTATCCTGAGATATAACAATTATCCCTAGGTCACATGTTTAAGACTGAATTCTGGAAGAGGAAGAAACCCTATTTTGGAGGGATCATATCTCCTAAAGTGTATCAATTTTGAGACTGAAACTAACACACAAGGTACATCAAGATTTCATGTTCGGCCTTTCCAAGTTCCATATCCTGGTACTCCTCCAAACTCGAGTTATAGAGAAAATTCCAAGATTACTAGATTTATCCTTTTAGGTTTTTTCAAGCATGAAACCCTAATATCTAGTAGTTGCAGTGGTAGCAGTATTTCAGCTGCATAGTGCCTTCTTTCAGGATGGATTTGATATCATGTTATATTTTTAATGCTTACCAATATCTTAAAACATTTAGCACCATAACATCATAACCATATGCAATAGGATCATTGAAATATAGACAAGCACATTGCAAAAGAAAGACGCAAGAATTTTATCCTGGGAAACCGCAAGGGAGAATACCAAGCAACTTCTTCTGTTTATATTTGTCACTTATTACAATTTCAGATGGAGATATAAAGACCAAAAGATAAATTCCGCAACTTCTTCTTCTTCTCTTCCATAGAGAAATCACCTTTCTCTCTCTTGGAGCGAACTTACTTGAGTTTGCAATGTGTCCAAATGAGGGAGGGCACCTCCCTATTTATATTGATCATGTGTGCGACCTTTTGGTCCAACAAGGTCGAATTTTGGACCCTACTGGGCCGAGCTATCCTAGGGGTACTAAAAAAATACATTTTACAATATTCTTTTGGGGACTATTTTCCTGACTTACAACGGAGGTTTTACCTCGATTCTTGCATGACCAATTACATTAATGACACATTTCGATCGGATGGAAAACATCCCTGAAATGAGATACAATAAAAATACAACAAAATATACTAATACTAATACTAATAATAATAATAATAATACAAATAATATAATGAATATTATCTTAGGAAGTTACATTTACAACAAAAGTAGCTTGGTATTTCTTTTTATGATTCCTTTGGTTCTCCTTGATCTTCAAGTCTCTCATTACAACCAAAATCCATGTTATAGGTGCCAAGCTCCTTGACAGGTCCAATCTTTCTCTCTAGAGTTGACATTAGCATCACCACATTGGAGGAGTTGTCAGTGCCTTGTGCTCCAAGATTTAAAATATCTATTATAAGTTATCCTTTGGATTGCCATTGTACTCATCCACTATGGCTAGGGTTTGAGACTTCTTTCTTTACACCAAGTTTTGGATCTTACAATATCCCATCAAAATCATAAATAAAATTGCTAGATACCAAAATGATCTATAAACTATTGTGGATATTACACTAGAAAGTTTGTACCAATATGTATACAAGTTAATGAAAAATACTAAGATATTATCCTCTATTATGCAGTCTTTACTATGATTAACATGTAATTATTATAAGCATAGTGGTCAAAATATTTAAATAAATTGAGAATACAAAAATGAATCTACATAAATAAAATGGCCACAGGAAACCCAATATGGGAAAATCCAGTGAGACAATGAGGACTATGCCTTTCTCTTTTCTTCTTAGATATAAAATTCAAATACTAAGAAACATGGACTCATTATGGATTTCTAATAGATATTATTCCCTGATCGAATGCTACAAGGCCGTCTACTTCATATTTTCTACTTAGTAATATCCCACTTTGTTGGTCTACTCATTTATGGAACAATAAATCAATGTAATAGGATTGAAACCCATTCCTCTCCTTGTAGCTTAGTGTTTAACATGCGCTAATAGTCTTCAAGAATTAGGGTTAGGTTTTGTATTTTATAAAATTTTCTTGAAAGTCAAAAAGTGATTAGCTATAGATTGTATGCAATGAGAAAGAGCATGGCATCCACTTAGAAATGTGTTGGTCAAATCATAGGTCAACTTGTGGGGAGCATAACTTCATCATATGGAATTTGATTGAGGTGATCTTTTGACCATCGAAAAACTCAATGAGTATAACATTGTTAGAGGCTAAGAATATTTTTTGATAAATTTTGGCCCAAAAAATAAGCATTCAAATTTGTTAGGTTAACCTTGACTCAATAAAAGAGTCAAAGATGGTTTTACCATTGGTGCTTTACGGGACCATGGTTTTGGGTGTCCCATGTTATTTTCATATGCTATTGCAAGTGATGAAACCTACTTAAAGGATTGAGTGACTCCATTGTAAATTTCCTATGAGTGGCCAGTGATGTCCGGATTGGACATTCCTTGGCCAAAGTGGTCAAGCGTAATAGATCTCTTGTTGGTGGTTTCTTGGTTTTTGGTTTCCACGTAAAAATATTCCTTTCATTTTGTGTGCTTGCTTATTATATGTATTTTTTCATTTATATCCTAACAAATCCTTGAAATAGGCTCGAGAATTTTGACCCAATCACCAAAATAAGATTATCCCTAAATAAATGCTACATGTCTATATGTCCAATTTTCTACTAAAAAAGTACGAAAATAGATGAAAAATTACATAGTGATCCATTTCAAATCAAACTCACCATATAATTTTCCTCTTTATCTCACTATAAAAGTAAAAAGAAGGTAAATGTATGTCTTCCCAAAGCTCCACTAACATTCATATGATTTATTTGACCAAAAACTATTGATTTGTGGGCAACATCGAGAGCCATTCTCCATGAGATTGACATCAACATAGGGATGAGGACCTAGTCAGGGACTAGGATGTTGATGTTACTTGATCTCCTCTTCGAGGAGACTACATCAACATGTGAATACTTTTCTTATGAAGATTCAAGAAAACAAGTTGACCATCAAAAAATAAAGGAAAGAGAACCCATTGTAAAGTACTTAATCATGACTCAATCCAAAAGCATTTGAAATACCCTAAGACACATCTTATGTCTTGGATACACCCCTCTTCTCCTAAATCAAAATCTATGAGAGTTCTAGGGAACATGTGGACCATGTATACCAAGAGAAGGGATAAGATTTTGCCTAAATATGACTTGCCTAAGAAGATTGGGTTAACAACCCACATGGAATGTCAATAGCTGTTAAAATACCATCATGAAACTTTAAGGACCCTAACTAAAGTATTAAAGTTAATTTTTAATTATTAAATTAAAAAATACAAAAGTGGTTTTGGCTGAGTGGTTTCCTTGTCTTGTGGATTTTACCCCTTATTTTAATTAATGACGAAATATAAATAAGGAGCACCCTCAAGTGATCACATATATCATTATTTCATCACTATATTTGTCCTAAAACTCATGTGGGGTATCTCATATGTCTATAATCTTCTTCATCTTAGCGTTGAGGGTTTGGATTAGCTCATTCAATTTCACGGTTTTGTGGTTTAGGCCTGAAAGGGTTAGAATTATCTTTCTAAAGGCTTCCATCTTCTTTCTTGAGGCCAATATCTTCTCCAGAAGGTGGTTGCAAGTCATTACTAAGCCCTAACCTCCTCAATCTGCCCACGTATCCATAGTAAATCCTGCTAGGGCATATGGAAGGTTCATATCAAACCTTATAACGACTACCATCACCATTTGAAGTAGATTTAGGGCCTACACCACCTCCTCAGGGATGCCATAATCTTGAGTAGGGTTGTTGTCACCCCCTACAGAGCCACATCTTCTCCTACAAGGCACAGTTATAGGCCAGGATAGCCCCTTGAGGGCTCGAATCAAGTCACTGTGGGATTATGTCAGGAGGATTAACCCCTTAAAGGGTTTGATTAAGTCATAAAAGGGAAGTGGCACTCTTGACAGGAATTTGGAGGCCTCACACTTTGGTTAAGGTTAGATCTTCTTACTTGGCAAGTTGTTATAGGCCTTATGTTATCAGTGGAAGTATCCTTAGAAGGATTTTGTAAACAACCTTTGTCTTTTGAAATCCCACCTCATCTACAAGGGTTGACGTCATCAATTGGAGGTCTAAATTTAATGCACTTACAACATATTAGTGAAATCAATCATTGGAGGGATTTAGGGATAAAGTTTAGTAAGCTTGGGGCTTACATTAGCATGGTTTCTCTGTTCCTATTTCTTCAAGCAATACATCTTCAGTTTTTCTCTTAACAAAGATCTATATTAGCATGACAGATATTTATATCAACATGATTGAGATTTATATAAAAAGTCAGAAATTCTAGCATAAGTAAACCTATTGCTTGGGTGATGAGCTACATGAGATAGGGTTCATCACTATAAGTTGTACCAGGATGATTTGCTACATTGGTCTCATAGAGGAGAGAGACTAGCGTTTGAAGCAGTGCTTGCTTCTTTAGATTCATATGAAAATATAATTACTTGGTATCTCTACCTATATTCACCCTTATATGTGAGAATGGTTTGATGTTCATGGTCACTTGATGTATACATGTTCTTCTATTAATGAATTTATCATAAGAAAGGTTGCTGGGTTTTTTCCCTCATGAAGAGAGAGGGTTTTCCCAGGATAAAAATCATGGTGTGTACTGCATGTTTATTGTGATGTGATGTGATTACTTTATGCTCTAACTCATTTATTGCTACAACTAGTTCATGCCATATTTCTCATAAATATGGTTGATGCTTTCATGTGTACTAAAATTTTAAAATTGCACTCATAATCACCAGCTTATGGAAGTAGTTAAAAATTCAACATGGTATACTGATGTTTTGCCTTGATTGGCGCATTGAAGATCCTGGACATGGATCAGTGTACCAGTTGGTGGATGTTCTGAGTGACGAACATCCTTGGTTGAACATTGGATCTCAATAGATCGTGAAGAAGAAGTCCCTCATAAAATACCTTCCGGGAATTTGCAATAGTGTAGAAATTCTTTCTGAAGTACAAATCTTAGACTATAAAGTAATTATGTTGCCAAGATTGTTTGGGAACAAGTTTAGTTCACAACTTGAAATGTATTAGTCGAGATAAATCTTAGATTTGGTTAGATACCTTGCACTTGTTATCCAAAAGGTATCTGGTACTTGATCCACCCATGATGTTAGTGCAACAAAGAAAAAGCTAGAGTGACTTTTCTTAAACATGACATGTTGATAGGACACTTGTAAACCTTAAGTAGGTCCTAGCCTCAACATTATTGACCATTCACAAAGGATTCCAATGTAAATGTGAAATGGGATGAATATGTGGGTACTTTGGGACAAATTTATTATGATGAAGTCAAATTAGTAAGCTAGGTATGACAACTCATGTTTTAGGGTGAGAATTTATTGAATGCACAATTTCATTACCATGAACCTCACCAATTGTATAATGAAGCCCAATAACTTCAAGCTAGCCTTGATGGTCATAAACCAAGAAGGAAATTGCAGAGTTGGTGCTTGATCAAGACATCAACCACGGTCAAATTGTTTTTTTTCATGAGAATATATGATAAAACCCTTGGGAACTTCCATGCATATGATAGGGATCATAAATATGGCTTCATGAAGTTGTGATACTCTCATTTAAACCATTCTATAGCCTAGAAAAGATCATATGGAAAATTAGATACCAAGATATTTCAGTGAAGTTGGTAATCACCATACATGATGGCACATCAAAATTTTATATGGCATCCTATCTAATGGAAGGTGCATGTACTAGTGGATGTTTATCTCCTAAGTTTGTGAGTAACTAATTTTATGAGCTTGGTATTGGGTCCTTTATATGAAGGATAAAAATAAAGAGAGTGCCAAGTTCCTATATATTTCTTGAGAATTTCATCTCTGCACAAAGATTAGTAAGGGGATGATTCAGTTCCCCTTACAACCAGAACCCATAAATTCCATTTGCAAGTTATGCACTGGTCAACATGTGAGGACAAAAGGTGTTTAAATCCTTTAGGGATGGACAAGTCCTTGTATGACATGGGATCAAACATTTGTGATCGAGGAGCATTGTCAGTTGTCAATGTGTTCAAGTTCTTGGATTTGATATGTGTCAGTGTTAGTCTTGTGAGCTATGAGATATGCTCACTTATAGAATTTCTCTCATTTCGAGGAGGACAACGACAACTTGATCAAAGCCTTAGAAAAAACATGACGAGACTTGCTAAGATCACCTTCTTGGTTAGAGTATTTTGAGATCTATTATGCAAAATGACAATCACTATTTAGCTAGGATTGTCAGTTGTATGAGGACCGAGGATAAAGTAACTCCTTGTTCTACATGGCAGTTAGTGTTTCTTCTCCCACTGAGCTTCATGAGTCTAAGAATCAGAGGGAGAACCTGACAGATTCCCATATCATATTAGATGACGACATCTTCTGAGTTTTATGAGTTTTCTTGGGCCCAAATATCATGAGGGATAGATCAATTATTTATCTCCCTCACATTTTAGAGAATTGGTTACTCCTATGTGATACAATGAGACTTCAATATCCTACAGATTCTACTCTCTTCGAGAAAGAGTTAGGCTGAGATTGTCAGGTTGTTGTCCTGATATGTTGGTAACCTTCAAGAGGTCCAGAATATCACATGGAGATCAGTAATAAGGAGCATAAGGATCCAAAGAATGTGGTTTACTATACTTTAGATATTCACTCTTCTAATAGTCAAAGGAATCCAGTAGAGCACTCTGAATATATGATTGTGGGATTGCTATGAAAAAAAATGCTTGTATAGCCTTGATTGCTATAGTCGGTGGAATTTCAAGGAAAGTTTGAGTCTCTGAGTTTATATGAGACACATCATTGGTTTTGAAGTCTTTCGGTTGGTTGATATGTTTTTGATAGATGTTTGGGAGAAGTCTAAGATAACCTAATGAGACCGACCACGCAAGAACAAGCAACATTGAAGAGGACTTTCTCATAGAGGAGTGAACTATGAAGAACCTTATGTCCCTAATACACTTCTGATGTACAATAATGGGTTGAGATTACATCTTATGGATATTTGAACCACCTCCCTCAGTAGTTTGGTTCAGTATGTAGGTTGCATATTGTTGAGACAATCTGTTGTTAGGCTCAGAGGGAGCATGGAGATCCATTTAGTGATAAAAGGGGAGCGCAAGAATCTTCTTATAAGTTTTGATATGTATGAGATATCACTGATAGTTGAGGATTAGTTGAGTTGTGACCATAGTTGCAGTAAAGACAGTTGGTTCCTCTAGTACAAAGATAGGCCTATGTGTACTTCACATATTCTCAAAGTATGGTATCTAAATATACCTGTTAGATTCATCGAGAAATAATGTAGATGACATAGTTGAAATTGGAGATGATTTATTCTTCTTTGGAATAAAACAAAAGGAGTCAGTATCTGGTTATGAGATGGAGGATCATTTCCCATTGGATCACGTACTGAGTTTAGTGATGAGCACCCCACACGAGAGCTATTCTATGGGAAGATTATTTTAGTATGGGACTGAGGAAGTTGGAAGTTGATTTACATTAATGGAGTATGGGGACTAAGGCACTTGGTCAGTTACCAAGATATTTACATATGTCAACTTCATCCTAGGGTCGAAGAACCTTGTTAGGGACTAGGAACTGGTTAGAAACTAGGACGTTGATGTATATCAACATGAGAAGCCCTAGACTAGGTCTAAGCATATGATGCGTGATGTACTCATCTCCTTGGTCATTCGATATGGTTGAGCTATGGGACCTCCTCAAGGGACCGACCACCCCTTGTTGGAGTAACTAGCATATGACCTTGGTGTTAGTGAGGAGAACAATATGATCACAATGTGTAGAGAGGATTACATCATCAAGTACCATTCTCTGGGAGATTGGATGTAGCCTAGAGCTGAGGTACCTGGTATATTACTAAGACATTGATAACATGTGAGATGCATCAAGTGTGTATGGTGATTTGAGCTATTTCTTTGATCTGTATTTGGTTAGAACGTTTGGAGTTTGCTTGACAGAGAATGCCTCTCTCGTTGAGAGGGAGTGTTGATTTTTGGGCAGCATTGAGAGCCATTCTCTAGGATATTGACATCAGCCTGGGGCTTAGGACCTAGTCAAGGACTAGGATGTTGATGTTACTTGATCTCCTCTAGGAGGAGACCACATCAACATGAGAATACCTTTCTTATGAATATTCAGGAAGACAAGTTGACCATTAGAAAAAAGAAAAGATAACCCAGTGTAAAGAAATTAATGAGGACTCAAGCCAAAAGCAGTTGAAATACCCTAAGACACATCTCATGGGTTGGATAGACCCCTCTTCTCTTATAGCACATGCTCCAAGGGTTTTAGGGCACATGTGGACCATGAAGACCAAGAGAAGGACTAAGACTTTGCCTAAAGATGACTTACCTAAGAAGATTGGGTTAATATCCCACATGAAATGTCAATATCCCTAATAAGGTGTTAAAATCCCATCATGAAATTACAAGGACCCTAACTAAAGTATTAAAGCTATTTTTTAATTATTAAATTAAAAAATAAAAAAGTGGTTTTGGGTTAGTGGGTTCCTTGCTTTATGGATTTTAATCCTTGTTTTACTCAATGATGAAATATAAATAAGGAGCACTCTTAAGTGATCACATATATCATTCTTTCATTGCTATCTTTGTCCTGAATCTTGTGTGGGGTATCCCAGCTGTCTATAGTTTTCTTCATCTCAGCGTGAGGGTTTGGACAACTCATTCAATCTCATGGTTTCATGGTTTAGGACCTAAAGAGATGGCATCATATTCCTAAAGGATGCCATCTTCTTTCTTGAGGCTGATATCTTCTCCAACAAGTGGCTGTAGGTCATTTCCAGGCCCTAACCTCCTCAATCTGCCCATGACTCCACAATAAATCTTGCTAGGGATTATGACAGGTTCATATTAGGCCCTAGAAGGGTTGTTGTCCGCATCTGATGCAGTTTTAGGGCCTACATCACCTCCTTAGGGATGCCATAATTTTTAGCAAGGTTGTGGTCACTCCATTTAGGGCTGCATATTCTCCTACAAGGCAGCTGTAGGCCTGGATATCCCCTTGAGGGCTCAGATCAGGTCACTATGGGACGATGTTAGATATATTAAGCCCTTAAAGGGTTCGATAAGCCCACATAAGGTAAATGACACTCTTGATAGGCCTTTGGAGGCCTCACACTTTGGTTAAGGTTAGATATGCTTACTTGACAGGTTGTTATAGGCCTTATGTTATCAATAGAAGTAGCCCTAGAAGGGTTGTGTAAACAACCTTTGTATTTTGAAAGCCTACATCATCTACATAAGGGTTGATGTCAACAATTGGAGGTCTAAAATTTAATACACTGACATCATATCGGTTAAATCAATAATTGGAGGGCTTTAGGTCTGAAGTTTGGCAATCCTAGGGATTACATCAACAAGGTTTCTCTATTCCTATTTATTCAAGTTGTACATCTTTAGTTTTTATCTTGACATATTTATATCAGCATGACAAATATTTATATCAGCATGATTGAGATTTATATCAACAATTAGAAATTCTAGCATAAGTAAACGTCTTGCCTGGGTGATGAGCTACATGAGCTAGGGTTCATCTCTAGAAGTTGTACCATGATGATTTGCTACAATGGTCTCACAGAGTAGAGAGGGTAGCATTTGAAGCAATGCTTACTTCTTTAGCTTCATATGAAAAGATAAGTACTTCTGTGAGAAGGGTTTGATTTTCATGGTCACTTGATGTATATGTGTTCTTCTATTAATGAATCTATCATAAGAATTGTTGATAATTTTTTCCTTTCAAAAGATGAAAAGGTTTTCCCAGGATAAAAATCATGATATCTACTATGAATGTTTATTCTGATATGATATACTTACTTTATGTTCTATTTAATTTATTATTATACTTAATTAATATTATACTGCTCATCAATATGATTGATACTTTCATTTGTAATTTAAAAAAAAAATTACACTTAGTAGTTAAAAATTCAACAAATGCATCAACCATATTATACAACTTTAAAACCTTTATTCTTACATGTTGGTTTTGATATTTAGCTTTAAAAGCTTCTACATCTTAAGTGTAAAGTTTTATCTATGGTAAATATAAGTGTTTCGAAAGAAAATGTTAGAAGTAAAAGCTTGTGCTTCTTAAATGTAAAGTTTTATGTAATGGTGAATACAAGTGTTATAGGAAGAATACCTTGTGACTATCTTTGAGGCATGTTAGGAGTTTGGTCCGTTAACGTAATTCTTGGTCTTCAGTTAATGTAATTCTTGATGAGGTGTGTGAATGGTGCATAGTTTTTCGTGGGTTTGGAGATGGAGCATCGACCAACTCGGAGCTGGTGTATTGTTCTTTTGGTGCGTACAGGTTTTATGATTGTATTGATTGATGTGAAATTTAAATGTTATTACATTGTGTTTTGATTTTCGGAGATACTTGGTTCTGTGATAGTACATTGGGGTATGTTCCTTTTGGTACTTGGTGATCTATCTCCTGACGTGTGTGCTTGCTGTCTTTGTCTTCATACCTTTGGGCGATTTCCTGGTTAATGTTTGTATTAATTAAGGATTTTTTCGAGGGCCATCGAGATCCGGAGATTAATATTGTTTTCTCTTATACTTAGCTTTGTTTTAACCTGGGGGTTTTAATTTGGACACGTTGCAATGTCTTTAAGAGACATTAAAATGTTGGCACGCACCCCGCCTAAAGGTCGGCGTCTTTTTAATGGCTTGGATGGTGAAGGGTCTTGTTTTTTGCCGATTGATCCTTGTGCTTGCCCATGTGTTTCCAATGCAGAAGAAGGTGTTTTCAGCATTGTGCCAGAGATTTCACCACATGACCGGAGTGTTTCTTCTTTAGCAGCGGGGGGTGTGCACAGTCTCTTACCTAAGAGTTTGTTTGCGCGTGGGGGTGATTTACCTTTAGTGGATGATGGTTTGATTTTTCAGCCAGAGGTGTCTTTTGCGCGCAGGAGTGATTTTTCTTCGGATGAAGATTTTGATTTAAATAGGTTGGCATTCCCGGTTGATAATTCTATATTATCACCTGTTATGGGTAATATTTTGGATTTGGAGGGTGGCGCTCAGAATTGTTTAGGGTCTTCGGCTGTTTCTGTGGGAGGTGCAGTTGTAGATTTGGGTTTGGACATTACTGGTAATTTTGTGAAGATTGATGGCGCTGATCCTGATTCTGTTTGAAGAGGCGTTTCACCTTCAATCTTAAAGGATTTTGCTGGTTCGACTGGGAAGCGAAAGAGACCCAGAAAGGTGATTAAAAAAGTTGAAAACCCGGCTCTGTTGGTAGTAGGAGAAGATATTAAACTGAATGAGGTAATTCTGACTCATTCTCATACATTAGTTGGTCGTTTTGGTGGTCGCAAGTTCAATTCGTCGGGAGTTAAGATGTGGGTTTCGGCGACCTGGTTGTCGGACATTACTATGGTTCCGGAGATATTTTTGTTGCCAAGGGGCTAGATTGCATTTAAATTTCCGGTTTCTGAGGATATGGAGACTATCCTGGCTGGTTATTGGAGGTGGGAGAGCTCCTATCTTTTACTTAAACGATGGTCTCCTCTTTTTGATCCAAGAACTGAAAGGTACGATTTGCTGCCAATTTGGGTTAAAATGCCCAATTTACCTTTCTAGTTTTGGTCAATAGATTTTTTTAAACTGATAGGAAACACTCTAGGGTCATTTTTAGAAGCTGACCTTTCTTATTTACAGTCAGGGGTTTGCTGTCTTGGGAAAATTCTGGTTTTGCTTGATTTACGAAAGTGTTTGGTGGCTAAACTAGAGATTAAATGTGGTGATATATGTTTTAGCCAACCTTTGGATTACGTTGGGGTGCCCTTTAGGTGTAATCGATGTCATGGGTATGGTCACCTTGACGATCAGTGTAGTCTTTCTTTCCATTCTTAGGTGAAGACAAAAGTCTGGAGAGTGAAAAAGGTTGTGGGTAATGATTTGGATAAACCTGGGGTTTTGGCTTTTTCTGTGAATCCTTCTTTACTTATTGTTACTGATCCTTTATTGGACTTGGGTTTAAATAAGGTTTTGGATAAACTCAAACCTCTCGTTTTGTCAAAGTCATTTAAAGATGATATTTTCTCTAGTTTTAGTGTCTGCAATCCTATTGGATTATTATTGGAAAAAGTTGATTTAACTTCATCTTCTCCTTCGTTGGGTGGCTTAGGTTTTGTTTCACCTGATAAACCTAATTTGAACAAATCTGGATATTTTCTTCGATCCTGCAGTTAATATAGAAAGTCATTGATATTGGGTAGAGGGTGTTGATTCTTGAGATTGATCTTATTCAAATATTTATAGTTTATGCACATTCTCCATGTCCCATACTTCTCTAGCATCATGTTAATAAGTGACCCAAAATGTGAGGTACTTGGTTGAATTACACCTTAATCCAATAGTTGCTGCAACTATTTCTTCACTTCATTTACTTCCAATATGGGTTGTTTGTACAATACTATGCTTAGTAATGGAGAGTAAGAAACAATTGTAACACATGATATACATCTTACTTAGACGCAAACCCTTATATCATGTGCTATACATCCTACTTAGATGCTAAACCTTGTATCACATGCTACACATCTATCCCCACCCCATCAATGGAAAAAAAATCAAATCTTGCATTACTAAGTGACTCTAAGCTTTACATCCTTATTTTTACCCATTCTAGTGGGCATGTGAAAGGACGGTCATGAACTTCTAAGATAAGTGTGCTCAATAAATCCTCAGTTATGAGTATGGTTTGTGAATCAAAGTTGAATATAGAATCCAAATTTTTCTTCTTGACTTGTATCTTGATATTGAATAATTTATCCTAATCTCCTTCTCTTCTTGGGATGGAGGTTACTCTATTTCACCTCCTTCATTGTATTCCGAACTTTTTTCTTATCTACATATAAGTTTCACTCTACATGGTTCGCTAAATCCATGGATAGCATGTTATTTTTCTTTGCCTCACAATTCTTTGGATTCATATCTATATAAAGCATCCAACACTTCTATCCAGTATGAGAATCAATGTTATAATGATTATAATGGTAGCTTGGATCCTTGCACTTATGTGTAGTGCCATCTTCTTACCCTATTTTTTCAACTTCTTGTATTCCTCCTTCAAATCAAATTGTTGGTCTATTTACTTGGAACCATTTAATTTTCCTTTCTTATTATCCATTCCCATATATTATTCTTACACTCATGCCTCATCAAAGGAGGACATGTATAAATAGAATCACTTGTCTCCTTAAATGACTACGGAGACCAACCACATACTTGACGAGTACAATTGGGTTCTCGAGAGATATCCTTAGAAAAAGGGTTGTTTTCTTAACTCATTGGTGTACTCTTACACATTCCCCCCTTGATTATACTAGAAGTAACGTCGGTAGGTCCATTGGTGCTATTCATATCAAATAGTGTATAATTGGGACTCAATAAGAGTTTTAAACACCTCCCACTATGTTACTGGCGGATCACCCCTACTCTAAGTCTCTTTGTATGGATTTCCACCAACTTTATCCATGGACCTTCACATTTATTTGGGAAAATGATATATCCTACTCTTATCCTATGTTAGGCACATTGAAATAGACTTATAATTGTTGCAACCATTGATTCAACTTTACAACATCAATATCACCTTGATAGGGTTTAATGTCCATTTTCACTTTCACCTTGAATAATGAATGGGGAGATGTGATGTTGGAGTCATTAGATTTTTAATGGTTATTCAATATCTTAAAACATTTATCATCATCGCATCATAACCATATGCAATAGGATCACTGAAATATAGACAAGCACATAACAAAAGAAAGACACAAGAATTTTATCTTGGTAAATCACAAGGGAGAAAACCCAACAATTTTTTTTTGTATAGATTCATCACTTAGTACAATGTTATATGGAGATAGAAAGACCAAAAGATAAATTTCACATATTCTCTTCTTCTTCTTCTTCTTCTTCTCTTTTGCATCTTCTTCTTATTCTCTTGCAGTGTGTCCAAATGAGGGAGAGAGCCTCCCTATTTATACTAATAATGTGTGTGACCTTTTGGTCCAACAGGGCCAAATTATGGACCCTACTAGGCTGGCCTATCCCAGGGGTTCTCAAAAAATACATTTTACAATATTATTTTGGGGGCTATTGCCCCAACTTACAATGAATGTTTTACCTCGACTCTTTCATGACCAATTACATTAATGACACCTTCTAATTAGAGGAAAAACATCCATGAAAGGAGGTACAATAAAAGTACAACAAAATACAATAATAATAATATAAATAATACAATGAAGAAGATGTTTTGAAGTTACATTTACAACAACACTCCCTCTTAACAAGGAAGGTATTCTTCTGACCCGATCATCACCACAACTGGACACAATCTCTAGACATCATCATTACTGGATCATCATCACTATGGATCATCATCGCTCGATCATGGTTACTCTGGATCATCATCATGACTGCAACAACTCTCATCTCATCGACCATTGACTAGTGACATCTCTTGAATCTATATCTCCCCATAAGTTCTAGAGAGCTAACCCTATTTCATGTCATATATTGGCATAAATTCCATCTAGGGCTTCATCAACATATCCATACAATGCCAACCCTTTTTCATGTTGGATTTATCTCGTACAATCCCAATCCTTTTTCATACTATATGTACCTTGCAGTGTCAATCCTGTTTCGTATTGGATGCCTTCGCAGGGTCATTCCTATTTCATACTGAATGCGGATCTCTGCAGTGTGAATCCTTTTTCATACTAGATGCCTTCGTAGGATCACTCTTGTTTCATACAGAATGTGTATCTCCATAGGGTCAGTCTTGTTTCATATTGAATGCAGGCCTAGCAATATCTAGGACTTCATATAGCCAGTCATGTTTCATACGGGATGTCTTCGCAAGGTTAGTCTTGTTTCATACTGAATGCAGATATCTGCAGGATCATTCTTGTTTCATAATTAATGCAGGCCTAGCACTATCTAGGACTTCATAGATCTAGTCTTGTTTCATATTGGATGTCTTCGCAAGGTTAGTCATGTTTCATACTGAATGTGGATCTCTGCAGGGTCAGTCCTGTTTCATATTGAATGGAGGTTGTTGGAGGAGCTAGTCGGTGAGACGACTAGTCGAGTTAACCGACTAATCAGAGATTAGGTCGGCCTCCAAAGGTCGTGTCGGCTGACCAAACCGATAAGTAGTTACTAATAACCGTTTTGTAATAATATATAACAGGTTGTTGAGCTAGTTAAGAACTTGGTTTGGTTTTGTATATGTATGTACCCTCATGTGATTCTATAATATAATCTGTTATTCTACTATCTGTTCTTGTCTCTTGTCTCTGTATGTTTATATGATTCTATATGTGTATTATTGGTAACCTTATGTGATCTGTGAGATTACAACATTGGTTCCGTTATCGATAGTACATATATGGATGACATGACCATACGTAAATGATATCAGAGCAAGAGATTAAGAATTGGTGGGAGTGTAATATTGCAAATTATTTACAAAATTACGCGAGAAGAAATAGATTGACCATTACTCAGGCGAAGGAGAAATTCTTCATCGAAACACATGAGAAATTTGAAGAATCAGTGCCTCAGTTGTTGAAAAAAATATTAGATGAAACCAGAAGTGACTAAAGACCAAGAATTACTTAAGAAACTAATCTGAGCAGGAAGAACAAACCTATCGGAGTGGTTTGAGAAAATTGCAGACGGATTCTGTCAAGAACAAGCTGTAGATGAAAGAGTTTTAGTCGAAAGTTGAAAAAAGATTCTATACCAACTTTACTGAGCTATTTCTTTGTTCGCTACCAACCCTGTTGTTCAAATTTCTAATCGACAGAGGAGTAGGTCACATAGTCGAACCTCATACATCACTCATCGAACTGCCTGCAAACACTAACTGAGCGAAAAAACAGAAGGTGTGGGAAAAATTTATTGTAGAAAGGGAATGGGAGTACTTTTTGAACAAATAGACAGAACTATCTGATCTTACTAAAGCGTCGGATAGGCTATGGGGGGGTAGCTGGCCATGTGTCGAGGCAGAGTAAAAGGATTCTAGTCAACCTAAGAAATACCACCACCTACAATGAAAAATCAACCTATGAAGGAAATTGAGCCAACAGTGACACATAAAGGTACGTCGAAGCTACTAAATATAGAAAGGGAGAAGAGGCAAAAAATAAGGGAAGAGATACGAGAGCAAGCTATAGCACTCCAAAGAAGAATGGTTTCTAGGGTGACAGAGAATGAGGAAAATCCACCGTAGTCGGGTCATGACCGACAGGAAGAAGGTGTAGATGAAGAGGTGCCGCTGATGGAAGAATGTTTGTGGATAGAGCAGCGAGAAGCTCTCCAACTAGAAATACCCTAGGAGGTAAGACCTCTGTCTCCGATAAATCCGAGTACTCGAATGCAAGCCATTGTCGAGGAGGACCTGAGACTAAGAGCTCGTGAGTTCGGTATATGAAGCTGACTAGACGACGAAGTAAATGATGACAATCATTTAGTGATCCATCGACCGAAGGAAGGAAATTGGGTTACACTTCAGGCGTACCCTTCCATCTGAAGCATTCATTTAATCTACCTTGGACATGAAGGAACACCCCCCTACCAAACACAACTTTACAAAACACTGACCAGTCGGATTCATAAGCACACCAGTGCAGTTGTACATCGACAGAAGAATACAAACCTAATCGACAAGTTGTTGAAGCAGAATCGACAACCAAAACATCTGAGAAAAATGAAAGTTCCGTCGAGACAAGCCGTGAACAAAGAGATACACCAAATATCCCACTAACCCCACCACCACCTCCACCACTGCCACCTCCCGAAGGAGAAACTGATGCCTACATGGGGCATGGTTTAACACACATTCCCCTCTATGAGGGTGATGAATACCCCAGGTGACATTGGTTCATCTACAAGTCGACATAGGAGGCCAATCAAGTTACAAACAAAGATAAACAAATGGTACGGGTCATAGGTGCGCTATGGCAAAGAGAATTAACTTGGTATATGACGTATACAAAAAGAACACCTAATGCAACTAAAGCAGAGATCGAGTAGCAATTTCTGTCCTTCTTCAAAACACTATATGCAAAGCATCTGGCAGCAAAAAAACTCAAGTCTACAGTTCAGAAACCAGCATAAACCGTCCAAGACTATGATAAAAGATGGAAATATCGCTTGAGTCAAATATATTATTTTATTGATGAAAAAGTATTGATTCAATGGTTTCTTGCAGGATTGTCACAAAAGATTCGATGGCACCTAAGCCTCAATACATTTAAAACATATGAAGAAGCACTAACAAAAGCTTTGTAGGTCGAAATGGATGAGGATTACCCAGCATATCTTGCTGTCGATGCACGAATCGAAGAACAGTTAGAAATCATGCAGAATTCCTTACAAGAACTGAACCTCAAGGGCCAGGAGATCTAGTGCACAAAATGTTCTATAGACGGACACACCAAATATAATTGTCGATAGGACGTAAGCCGACAAGATGTCCATTTTGTCCAGAAAAAATGTTTTAGTGATATATGTCAGGAGCATAGAGATCATACAACAAAAGATTTCCCATACAACATGAAGAATGGAAAAACTTAATAATGACGATATGTGAAGTTAAGAGCCACGCGACAACCGACTGCCACTTAAATATGAAAAAACTGACAAAACTATCAAGCAGTCTACCAAACAAACGCCGTGGCCCAAAACAATGATAATGCCTAAAATGAACAAAATGTACCAAACAATCGACAATATGAAGGCCACATATACGAAGGCCAATTCGACAACTGTCGTGGAGGATTTGGAGGTCGAGGACGATTCTTTGGAAATCGTGACAACCGAACACGACGACCGATTCAATGCTTCACATGTTAGAAGGAAGGAAATTGGTATGCGGATTGTCCATACAAAGACATAACCGACTTAAAATTTTGTACTAATTGTGGTGTGGGCGACCACTCATTAGAATATTGTCCCACCATAGTTGACAAAATTAATAAAAAGAAGAATGTTAATGTCTTGTCTTGTGTTCAAAAAAGTGATATAATTTGCACAAAGAACCTACACATAGTAACTAGACAAGGAACGAAAACAGGAAGTGACAATCCAAGAATAAGCAAGATTAAAGATAAAAATGAATATCCTAACCCTATAAAGGAAAAACAATTGTACAACGATGCATCAAGCATGTTTCAAGAAGTTGCTAGACAAGAAGATGTTGATGACAATTTGCAAAACACACTTCACGAACTATTAAACCTAATACATAAAGATAAGTCAATGGCACAATTCATTGATTAACTGCACAATATTAAAAACAAAAATGACATAGATAAATAGACTAAGAGTATATGTAACTTAAATAATAAAAGATAAGAATGATGCCAACCCACTTGTCGATCTCAAAATAGAAGGATACCATGCTTGACAAGTCGTTCTTGACTTTGGATCCCAAGTGAATATCATGACGAGAGATACATGGGAACAGTTGGGTAGGACCCAACTCAATGAATCAGGAATATATTTAAAGTGGCCGACCAAGGACTGATCGAACTCATTGGGGTTTGGAGAAATGTCGATACAACGATAAAAGGTATTTCGACAAAAGTTGATTTTGAGATCATCGACCCTAAGCAAGGATCCAACTCCTTTCCAGCCTTGGTAGGATGCCCATGGGGCAGAAAAATGAAAGCATCTATATCATTGGACAAAGAAAGGATAAAACTAAAAGGGAATGGACAGAAAGTGATTGTCCCAATTCGCCCTTCACATGGAGAATCTTGGATTGAACCTATTGATGAATAAGTCGACATTCGACAACTCTATCAGATTCAAAACAATGAAGATTATACTGAACCTAATATTTAGTGAGAACTTCATCTAGGGAACCCAGGACTCGGTTAGATATAAATTAGATGCATAATCATATGATTGGGAAGTTCAAAACTATGAAACACAATCAATTGGTTGTTGGACCATTCAAGTTGTCCAGAAGAAACCAACTCAACAATGATTTTCTATATCAACTATTCCAAAAATATTTGAGAAGAAAATAAGGGAATATCCCTCTTTAACACCAATAAAAATAAATAACAAACAGAGCCTTCGGTATAAAGAGAAAGAATCACCAGTTCTCCATGTAGAACAAGTCTCTAAGAACCTAGGTGAGCATGGCCGACTTCAAAGCCTGGTCGAAACGTTTATAGGACAAGCTGCTCTATGGTGGGACACCCGTCAGTCGAGACTGCAAACGTGGACAACAGCTTCGACTTTCTTCATAGAAAGGTTCAGAGGAAGGAAGCTAACAAAACAGGCACAAATACCTATCTTCATCCAAGGGCAAGACCCAGGAAATCATATAAGAATATGTGAACAAGAATGGAGAAGACTTTGTTACAAATATGAGCGTACATGGCCACACCAGTTTCCCTCGACATTAGATGACCTACCTAACAAATGGTATAAAATGGAAGAAGCACGAGGCGAAACATTCCTATGGAATGAACTTAGATAAAATTTCATTAAATACTTTAGCTTTATACCGGATGACGCAAAATTAGTCAAAGCCACAAAACAAATAATTTTTTTTATACATCCCACTAATAACAAGTCGACAAGACTCCAATTGGAAAACAAACATACATATGGGAAAAGTTTTCAATGGAAACATGATCACCCCGAGACGATCAAACCAATCAAAATGATACTCAAAGTCGAAACAACCGACAAAGTCGACACCGACCGAATGGCAGCAGCAGAGTTCCCAACAACATTTTCACAGTTCAAAGAAGGTATTCGATATATTAATGAAAGTAAAGCACTAGAATGGATGGAAACAAAAGTAAAAAATAAATAAATCGACATTTCTAATGATAATAGACCGAAAATGGAAAAAATTGGCGATTACTGGAGTGAAGAACAAACTACAGAAATTGTCGACTTATTAAAGGAATTCCAAGATGTATTTGAACGAGATTACAAAGAATTAAAAGGATTAGTAGTAGAAATGGGCAAGATGAAGATAGACATCAAGCCTGATGCCCAACTTATCAAGAAAAGACCTTACAAATTCGCTCACAAATACAAAGAAATAGTTAAAAAGGAGATTGACAATATGTTGAAAGCCAGAATTATTTACCCCATCGACTAGTCGGAATGGGAAAGCCCAATGCTCATCCAACCGAAAAGGCATGACCCAAAAAAATTACGAATCTGTGTCGAATTCCGAGAGTTAATTAAAGTTACCCTAACAGATCCATTTATGACCCCATACGTCGATGAGTTATTAAATGAAGTCGTAGGACATGAATTCTACTCATTTACATATGGATTCTTAGAATATAATAAGGTGCTGATAGCCAAGGAAGATCAGAAAAAGACAAATTTTGTATGTGAATTTGGCTCATTTGCTTACAGGATTATTCCATTCGGTCTCAAGAATGCACCTGCAATGTTTTCAAGAATAATTGTCAAAACATTTCAAGAATACATTTATAAAAAAATGGAAGTATACTTCGATGATTAGATGATATATTCCATGCTGAAAGACCATTGTAAATGGCTAAGGCTTATGTTGGAATGATGTCGACAGATTCAATTATCTCTCAATATACAAAAATGCATATTCTTAACCCCTATAGGAATCTTACTAGGTCATATCATATGCAAAGAAGGCATCAAGCTTGACTTTGCTAAAATAAAAATTATCCTCGACTTAAAACCACCGGTTAATCCAAAACATGTCAGAGTACTGTTGGGCCATACATGGTATTACAAAAAATCCACTCGCCACTATTTAGATATGACTTACCCATTAGAAGAATTATTAAGAGAAGATCAGGAGTTCGACTGGACAAAAGAATGTGATACATATTTTGACACATTAAAAAGAAAAATAGTCGAAGCACCCATTCTCAGATTTCCAAACTGGTCGATCAAATTTCATGTGGATATTGATGCTTCAGTCCTAGCAATAGGTGAAATTTTGACACAACCCGGGGAGGAAGGAATGGATTACCCAATCATATACAACAGAAGAAAATTAAACAAGGCAGAACATAATTACTCAACGACCGAAAGGGAGGAATTAGGCATGGTCTTTGCACTTCAAAAGTATAGACACTACCTACTAGATAACCCCTTCATATTCTATACCAATCACCAAGCACTAAAATACCTCGTCAAAAAACCTTTACACCATGGGAGAATTTGTCGTTGGTTATTATTGTTCCAAGAATTTGAATTTGAAGTAGTAGTTCGACCAAGACGATTGAATGTCGGACCCGACCACTTGTCGAGAATCGACACGGGGGAGGAACCGATGGTAGTTTATTATGACCTGCCAGACACACACTTATTCCAAATAGAAGTTTTTCCCACATAATTAGAAGAAATAACACAATTCTTGGAGAATGGTCAAGCACCGGATGGAATGAGCACGAAAAAGAAGCAAATTTTAGCCATGAAAGATGCACCATACACTCTCATTAATGGCTTATTATATAAAATGGGTTTGGACGAAGTACTCCATTGATGTGTGTTAGAACATGAACTAGCAAACATTATGCAGGAAGCACACTATGGACTGGTGGGAGGACACTTTCAGTCAGATACAACTGCCAAGAAAATCCAACAGTCAGGGATATGGTGGACGACACTGTACAAAGACTGTAAAAAGTTTGTTAGCAAATGTGATTGTTGCCAACGTCTAGGTCGACCGTTACATAATATAGAGATGCCTTTGATATCAGTAAAACCAAGTTTAACATTCGAAATTTGGGCCATCGACTTCATAGGACCATGTACCAACAAAAATAACAGGTGCAAGGTATATCGTAACAGCAGCAGAATATGTAACTAAATGGGCAGAAGCAGAACCTGTCGAAACCTGTTCTAGAGAGGTAGCTTCCAAATTCATATACGAATAAATCATTACGATATTTTGCTTCCCTCTAACCTTAATTAGTGACAATCACAACACTTCATTAATAAAACAATCACAACACTAACAGAACAGTTCAAAATTGGCCACCGACGAAGCACAACCTATCACTCTTAGTCAAACGGGGCGATAGAGGCATTCAACAAAACATTGAAAAGAGGTCTAACAAAAATCTGCAATACCGACAAAGATGACCGGGATGAGAAAATCCCTGCAATATTATGGTCGTACAGAACAACATATAAACGTTCGACCGACCCAACTCCTTTTCGACTAGTCTACGGTTAAGAAGTAGTCGTTCCTTTACATTTTCGACAACAGACACTGGTGATAGCCGATATCTTGCATATTAATGTCAAAGAAGCAAGAAAGGACCGACTAATGCAACTAGCCAAACTGGATGAACATCAAATGATTGCTATACAACACTAAGAAATTCAGAAGCAACAACAGAAGGCTTGGCACAACCGAAACATTAAAAATAAGAATTTGTCGGTCGAAGGTCTTGCATTACTATACAACAATCGGGTGAAAGGAAAACCTAAAAAGTTACGCACAGAATGGATGGGACAATACAATGTCGAAGAAATCAATGCTAATGGATCGGTTCGACTGAGAATGTTATGGGGCACAATATTTCAGAAACTAGTAAATGGTGCCCGACTAAAACAGTACAAAAACTTAAAAAAAAAAATCAAAAGAAAAGCGGTTTTATAATTGCTAACAAAAACTAGAAAAACTAGAAAAAGAAACCTAAAACTCCAAAAAGAATCAAGGAAAACCAAAATGAACTTCAACAGGTGTAGTAGACTACCATTCGACAATAATCGACATTTTCACCATCGACATATCGCAGATCGACCATACTATCGACATTGACAAGAAGATTAGAACGCCAAATCAACCCATCATGATTACAACCAGAAGGAGCACCGAAACCAGAGCATATAAAATCAACCTTCATTAGAGCGTCCTTTACCATCAAATCTGTCATTAATTGCACCATCGACAAGATCGTCATCTGCTCCGCTTATAAATACTATGCCAGTCGAAGATCACAGACTATTTCATTAAGATCTAGAGCAATAGAATTACTAGACCCTCGTGAGCAAATAAACTAACAAGAAAGTTAAGCGGACAACCGAAAAAATGGCCCCAAAACAAACCAGAGACATGAAATCCAAAGTAAAAAAGTTGGAATCCACCGTAAGTCCGCTAGTGAAATGATTACGAAACCTCAAAAATGCGAAAATGCAGGAAGGTTCATGGGAAAAGCACTAGGAAGAAATCAAAGAATGGGCTTACCGGGGTAAGTCAAGAATGACAGAGGAAGAGAAGAAGGTAAACCATAGCACCATTATGAACTTTCTGAATGCACCTCTCATGGAAATTTTTGGAGGAACGAAGGAAACTATTGTAAAATTCATAATCAGTCGGTACCACAATGTGAAGTTCTACTTCAACACACCGGTGGAAATATCAACCGAGACCATTTAAAAACTCACTGGACTATCCAAAAAGGTGACCTTGTTCCTATACGCATCAAGGAAGGATTGGTCGAAAGACTAACGGTAACACCGACAGGAAAAAAATCAAAAGGGTTAATAATCGAGCAAGTCCAAGCCACCACACCCAAAATAGTGGCCAAAATCGTGTCCACCAGCCTTACTGTCACAGGACATGGCTGAAATTTGAAGCTAGAAATGTTGGGAGGTGTCTACTGCATAGAAAGCACAGGAAAGATATATTGTTGGGCTCAATACATGGACGACATACTCAAATCCATCTACGAAAAGTGCCAGGAATCAGGTGCAATAATCAGATTCCCATCACTCTTAATATGGATAACTATATACCACCTATGTCCAGTCGGGCATAAAGACTTCTTGGAGCCATACAGGTTTCATATGTGGCACTTTAAGCCTTTTTCAATGGCAAAACCCCACTAGAACAAGAAGAAAGCAAAGTATTCCTGGAACATTGGTTTCAAGATTTGAAAGTTTGGACAGGAAGATGGAGGGTGACTTGTAGCAGGGATTTCTCCCTTGCTACAGGGAAGGAATGGCTCCCTTCCATCTATAGGACGAAAGGGTAGGTTCCTATATAGAAATGCAGAAAAGAAATGAACAGAAAGCAAGAAAGAGCTGAAAAACAAGAAACAACTGAAAGCCCCTCTGCAAACAAGGTTAGGGCTTAATTCCAGCTACCTGCAAACAACTATTAGAAATAAAAAACCTGCAAAACAAGATAAGAAACAAACCTGCAAGAAAATATGGGTCAGAAAACAACTAAGCTACTAAAGCAAACACATAAGCAAACAATGGTATACCTTCTCTTTGATGCAGTGGGCCACCATGCCCTGGCTAGAAGAAGCACCTCTCTCTCCCTCTTGGCTATGGGAGAGCTTTGGCTCAACAGAGGAATGAGTGGATGAGAGAGGGGATGTGGGTGGCTTGAGAGACAAAGGGTATTAAGGCATCCACAGGCAGCATAACAATATGCAAGGGAAGAGTTGTTTGAGAGTGACCCCCACCCCTCCTTTTATAGCTTTTTATAGGGTTCTAAGCCCTTGGTCAAGGCTTTAGACCCTTCTGCCCTAACTTTAGCTCCTTTTAGGGTTTTAGGCTCCTTCGAGGGGTTTTAGCCTATTTTTAGAGGATTTATCCCCTAGGAGAGTTATTTAGGCTCCTTTTTGGATTTTTAAAGCCCTTTTACTCATTTTAAAGCCTTTTTGAGGGTGTGGGGGTCTAATGGGGTGATACGAGGGTCGTGCATGGGTGTCCTTGGGTGTTGTAGGCCATGTAGAGCTCAGTGAGGGATTTTTTGGGTTAATAGATTTCCCCCTGATGTGTGAGGGCAGGATCTCATCGTATGGCCAATGGACATCATAGGATTTGCTACGGAGAGGTGGTGCTTCTGGGGCTGGGGCATGGTGGCTTTTGGTTTTTGTATTAATATGGTTTCCATCAATGGGTGAGATACAAATAATGTGTGACATGTATATGGACGAGGCGGGCATCCCCATGCTCGTGACAATGTCAAAAGAATAATTTGATCTATGCTCTAAAATACAAGAACCGATCATATACAACTGATGATACATAGTGGTTGCCTCAATGTGAGGCTGAGTACAATACTAATCTGAAGAATTGCTACATTGGACCCATGGCATTCTCATGGAATGCTATATCTTCATGACTAATGGCCTGCTGGATTCAGGACGGTACATAGCTGTATAGACTCATTGATTGAGACTCAGAGTCTCTGTGGTACAAGTATGATGCATCAATCATAAATCTATATAGAAGCATTGCTGGGGATTCTGAACACTATCTCCAACACAACCCAGAAATCACAAGGGACATAACCTATTTAGGTCCCTCGAGTAGACTCATTAATGTGGTAGAGTCAGGTGACATCTGGCGTCTTCGACCAAATACTGCGCGGACCAAACCCTGTACGAATCTCAATGGTGCAATGATGTAGTTGGAGTCGAGCACGTGAGAAACAACCATCCCGAGAGGCACTAAGGATTCCTCTCAAGTGGTCCAAGGAACTCATCAATGAGGTTAATGAAACCAGGATACAGGGACCTCTAGGTCTATCCTCTGGAATATGTGTCTTGTCATCGATAGAGGGAGACCTGCCCCTAGTCAAGGCAATGGTGTTTCCTTGACCAGAAGCGCGAGGGAGATAACCGAAAGGTGTGAGACAATATGCGGACTGACCCATTGAATGCGGGGGGCGAAGTGGGAGGGAAAGAATTGAATAGGGGCAGGAGGAGTGTGGTAGACTCAAACTTCCTTTGTTCAGAGTATGACGGCAGGGCGGACTAGACAACAAATGAAACTGACTTATGGGAATGGGATCATAGCTGTAATACTAGGAATGTCACTGTATATGGGAAATACTTGGAGGAGGTGGATACTTTTGATATTGATGGGATCCAAGAAAGACACATTGCAGAGTACTCTGAACAAAGGTGACCCAAAGTGGGAATGCTGCCAAACTGTTTTCTGTGAGGTGGTGTCTAGAGACACCGTTGTGGTACAATCTCGTGGATTTTTTACGAGCCCGAGAAGGTAAATGCTCGATGGTGCTTTCAATTTTAGAGAGTCTGAAAGCACGAAGAAGACTCCAGTGGGGGCTCTTTTTTTTGTTGGTAGTCTCCTGTGCCCAAAAAAGGATAAAAGTATGCATAGTAGAGCTCGCCCATCCTGTAGGGGATGAGAGACTTATTTACCGTTGGTAGTCCAATCAGGCCAGAAAAGGTCAAACCTATACTAACTGGACGGTCATTCAGATACTTTTACGAGCATGAACGAAACCAAGTTTGCTTGGCAATCTTTTCTTGATGAGAAGGCTGGAAAAGAGCTTAATGATAACCCATAGTGAGTTTTTTTGTAAAGTGCGGCCTCCCTGCTCGAGAAAGCATAAAAGTATGTAGAGGGGAATGGTCTTGGCTTGAATATGCCAAGGTGGTCATTTTCATTTGATGGTCTACATAATATACAAAAGGAGGTAAACGAGACAATGTAGACACCCTTTCCTATACTTTAGCGAGCAGGAAATGAGGCAGCTGCGCTCGGCCATCTTTTCATTGTTTTTAGGAGTTAGAAAAGAGCTTAAACGAAACTCCAGTATGGTTAACTGATTGCGGTGGCACAGGCGGTGCCCCATGTCGGGACGGTGGATAGTGGTCCAAAGGTCATCTGTGCATTATGGACAGATCAGATGGCTCTCAAACATACCAATACATGCGCGGGATAGATCACGACAGAGGCTCGCGAGTCGGTGCAGCAGAGGCACGCAAACTAAGGTGGCTCTTGGACAGAGGTCAGGAGAGCTGTGTGTGAGTTGCGGTGGATGGAATTCACTACATGTGATGTGAGTGCAAGTTCGAGGGCACTTATATGCCAAAAAAATGCAAAGGAAATGATCTGTTTTCTGGACGATGGTCCAGAGATCCGCATTAGGTGCGGTGGATGGAGTAGACAGCTATGTGTTAAAATACAAAACAAAAATAAAAATGGTGTCCCTTAATGGGCGGTGGCCCAAAAAACCGCATGAGTAGTGGTAGGAAAGAGTGATACAAGTACAGGTCCGCAAACACTTGCATCGTCATATTCTGGCTCATAAATCGAGGTGACCATTAGAGGAAATTTCAACTCAAAATGGGCCTCCTAAAAAAAATTAATAAAATAATAGTTAAAATAATAAAATAATATTTATTAATTTTGGAGGAAGAAAAGAAAAAAACTACTTTTTTTGTTTGTATTTTCGACATATCTCCCCGTGTTTTTACCCAAAATTCGATTGAGAGAGCTCGTTGGATGCGGAATTAAATTCCGCATCCAACGAGTACTACCATCATCACGTTTTTCAGGTATTTCTTGTTTCTGGGGTAGCGGGGTGCGTCAAAAGTATGCCAAATGGGTACTTGTTGGATGCGGAATTTAATTCCGCATCCAACAAGCTTTCCCGAGCGAAATTTGTGTAAAAACATAGGGAGATATGTCGAAAATACAAACAAAACAAGTAATTTTTTTTATGATACCTATCCCCAAATTTATATTAAAAAAGTGTTTAAGACTTATACGGTATTTCAAATTTAAAGCAATTTCATTGGCCAAAACATGATTACATGGAATTTGAGTTAAAGTTAAAAGGCCCATTTTGGGTTGAAATTTCCTCTAATGTTTTGGGAAACGGTCTCAAAATTTATTTGTTAAACATGAGACGTTGGTCTCATAAGGAGATAGAGGGTGGAATTCTGAAACCAGTGGCATGAACGACGTCTCAAACGGACTCCGTATGGTCCTGTTATGTCGAACCGGAGAAATTAGGTCAAATAGGGTCTATATAAGGGTGGGGACCACTTGGTGAGGTGTCATTGTCACTGTTCACTATGGAGTTGGAGAGGTGGGCCCTCAATCTTCATTTGCTTATTTCTCCTATTTCGACCGGTGGTTTCGAGTTTCGTGACTTGCATGTAAGAGCTCTCGCTGAATCTCTTCTTTTTGGTGGTTTACATTCTACATTTGGTCACCTAGAGATCCTCCACGAGCTTGTTGGGGTTTCATGAAGCCAAGTCGCACCTTTCGAAGGAAAAGGAGTGACCTGGTCTCATCTGTGGGGCATTTTTGAGCAACCTGGTCGCTCATTTTTCCCAAACAGGTGCCACTTGGCCTCTGGGTGATATTTTTTGATGAAAGCAGTGGCTGACATCTATTTTTTGCTTGTGCAGGATGGATGATATTAAGTGGCGAGAGAGAGACTGTAAAGACCTCCGAGAGGCATCATTACGAGACGGGAATGTGCATGATACACTGGCCCGTTGCGGTTTACTGAAGTTCATGAGGATACCCCTCATGAAGAGCTTGAGTTTGCTGCCGCAAACGTTGGTGAGTTTTTGGGATGTTGAGGAGGAGGTCCTCCTCTTCCAGGGCCAGCAGATTGAGATCATGCTAGCGGATGTATACTTCCTGACTAGGCTCCCTATGTTGGGATTTGTTGGTGACTTGGCACCGGTGTTGTTTCGGGGGGAGACATTGGAGGAGTTATGCGATAGGAACTGTTACACTATGGCATATGTGCGTGGCTCCTATATCCTGATGTGTGACATCAAAGATCTGTTGACACGGGCGGTGGTGACATTACTGCTGCGTATCTTGGGTTCCGCAAGGAGCAACAAGATATCTGGAGGGCAGCTTCAGCTAGTGGAGCGTGCTATGGGAGGCACGTATTATGGGTGGGCTCAGATGTATCTTTAGGCTGTTCGGCGTCACCTGAACAAGTCAAAGGCATCTGGAGCAAGATTTTGTTTTGGCTCATTTCTATGTGCTTTCTTTTTTGAGAAAGTACCTACACTGTGTCCGCACTGGGCTGTACAGGATAGTGGTCCATGAGAGTCACGAATGTACCAGTGGTGTCAGATGATGATACGAGAGGGTGGCGGTAGAGTGGGCCACTTCTTTATTGAGGAGCTGTTAGAGCAGTGGAGTCAGCTTCCAGTGGTGATTGAGGAGTACCCATATGTGGGTATGAACTATCATGGGGACCTCGAGATGCCCTGACCTCCCGGCCAGGAGTGGGGACTAGATGGTATGTATGCGTGATGTTTTTATGTTCATCTTTATACATAGTGTAGTTTGAGCTGGTTGATAGTTGTATGTTGATATGTGTGGACTGATGGTGTCCTTTGTTTGTATATGCAGATATTGGACCTCGCCCGCCGCCTTGACATCAGAGGAGAGTGGTTGGTATGGATCCTGTTGCAGTTCCTACTAGGAACCCTTGCAGGAGACGGCGGGAGATGGATGGACTGCTGCTGCATCTGGAGCGGCTTGTTGCTGGAGTCTCTGACAATGGCCAGCAACATCTGAGCAATGACGTGATTGCTTCTATTCATAGCTTTCCTTCAGAATGGACTTCTGTGATGAGGAGGATGGCTATGGCCTGTGAGCACATTCGTCGGGTGGAGAGAGGTGATCTTCCTGCAGAGGATGAGTCTTCTGAGGAAGATGATGATACTGAGTTAGATGATGAGTCTGAGTCAGATTAGTAGTCTAGTGGGGCTGCCCCTAGTGCGTTGGTACACTTAGGATATTTTGTGTCGCTATGTATATCCTGCTGGGAAAGCATATGTGGCTTCTCATTTTGTATTGGACATATTTTGGACATGTGACTGATCTATTTATATATATATTTTTGACACAAGTGGATGCACTTTTATATGTGTGAGTCTTTTTATGATGATGTGGAATGCAATTCCTAGATGATGTATTATTACATTTGTGTGTGTATTTTTAAATATGATTATGCATGATGTTATGGTTGTATGTTTCCTATATGCGATTGTGGATGTACCAGTTTAGAATGTCATTAGCCATTTGATCTGCTACACTATTGAGGTTTCTGGGAACATGTGTGAATGTGATGGACTCAAATTCTCTAACCATCTGTTTAGTGCACAGGAATTTTCTAAAGAGGCAAGGATCACGTACTCGATAGTAGTTGTTCAATTGAGAAACAAGCAGCTGGGAGTCTAAGAAGACATCGAGATGGTGAACCCCTAACTGGAGAGCGGTGGCCAAGAGGCCATTGACAGCATCGTACTCATCTTAGTTGTTGGTCGCACTACCCATGCATATTCCATCGATATGGATCAACTCGTGCGACAGGGAGTAGATGACCCATGTAGCCGAGGCAAGGTTTGGAGACCATCTGCTTGCTCCATCAGCAAATCCCATAGACCGGTTTGATGTGTGCTCCATCTGGAGCAATGAGAGGAAACGATACATTAGACTCACTTTTGAAAACAAAATTGTGTAAAACAAAAAAGGAGAAAGACTATAATACAAACTGTACTATCATCACTTAATAAGGTGACGTTAGCGGGAAAGTCGTTTGGAATTTCAGGGGATCAATGTTCATTCCTTTGCGTGACACGATGAACCTTAGGAGATGGCCCGTTGGAACACAGAAAATAGACTTGAAAGGGTTCAAGCGGATTTCGTACTTGCGACATCGTAGGAAGACTTGTCGCAGGTCATCTATGTGTTGTGTTTGCTTCTGTGACCACGCAATGAGGTTTTCGAGACAAACCAACATGATGTGAACGAGGTCACGGAAGCAGTGTGTCATGGCGCGCTGGAAGGTGGATCCAAATTTTTTTAGGCCAAACGGCATGAATCGATACGCGAATGTGCCCCACGGGGTTGTGAATGCCATCTTATAATAGTCTTCTTTTCGGATATGGATTTGGTTATATCCGGAAAATCCGTCCATGAAGGAAAAGGCCTCATGTCTGGTGCATGCATCAATAATCTGATCGATGAAGGGTGTTGGGAAGTTGTCTTTGGGACACTCCCCATTGAGGTCGTGGAATTCTATACAAACGCAAATAGTACCTTGTTTTTTATTCACGAGAACGGTATTAGAAACCCACATGGTGTAGGCAATGGGGTAGATGAAGCCGACTGTGTGCAGCTTCTCTATCTCGGATTTGACAGTGGCCACTTTGGAAGGGTGAATCGGCCATTGATTTTTGCGTACGGGGGCCACATTGGGCCAAGTGTCAATATGGTGTTCAACGATGGATGGACCTAATCTGGCCATTTTAGTGTAAGACTAGTCGAATATGTCACGGAATTCTTGGAAGAGGGATTTGTAGGCAGCGACTTCTTCCGGGGAGCAAGATGCCCCTAGCATGATTTATTCAACAACCTCGGGAGTGGTTGAGATGTTGGCCATGTTCCCTTCTTCGAAGATGTCTGGTGCCGGGATGGGGTTCTTGAACCAGTCGACTTTCCCATGGATGAAATATTTGGTTTCCACGGAAAATTGGTCAGACTACGACACAAGTTCTTCGAGGAGGAAGAACGAGCGATGGTGCATGTCGTCCCATGGGTATTCCGGGGCGGTTAAAGCTTCTAGTATCTCCTCATCATTGCAGAAGCAACGAAGAGATAAGTCTGATGGATCGTCGTTGGAGGTGGAGATGAGCGGGTCAGTTGAACTGGACATCATGTAGATGGACATGGTGTTTGAAGAAGGAGGTGGGGGTGAACTTCTTCGATCAAGGTGATCTCAGAATCCAGGGAATTTTGACAGAGGTCGGCTAAAGCCATTTGAAATTCGGGCAAGTCTTGGCAAAGGTGAGAATAATGTCCATACAGATCGCAGAGGGCACAAGCATGGTTTGTTCTCAGTGACTTGTTTCTGACTATTGGTGCGGTTAGAAGTTCAACCATGGGGAGGTTTTCGGTTGTGTCCATGGCATCCAAATGCACACATATCATTGGAATCTTATGGCAGTTCTGAGTTGGATGGCCCTGTTGTTCATAGACGGCACAAGGCGGGATCTACCAAGGTTCTGCAGTTGCTTTTGCATTCTTTCCCCTAGACCTTTTTGGGTGGGGTGGTGCGGGTGTGGTGGTTGGTTTTTGCAGACCGGGTGGAGGATGGGACTCGACCGCAATGGGCTGCACAGGTGTTAAGACTACTTAGGGAATTGATGGTTGAGCTGGTGGATCAAGATACCACACTGGAATTCCCAATGTAAAGTTGGGTAGGTTGAGGGTGGCCATTACCGGCTTGCTCATGACACCAGGTGGGGGAAAGAGGAAGGGAATTGTATGGACTGGTGAGGAGCCCAGATAACTCCCTGCTGGTTGTATGTGGGGGTGTGGTTGTGGTTGCGGCTGCGCCTAATGCTGCAGCTGTGGATGATGTTGCGGCTGCTATTGATGTTGCGGCTACGGACGGTGTTGTGGTTGTGGTTGGGGTTGCAGCTGTATTTGTTGTTTGGGTGCAACAGTGCTGGATTAGAGCATGCACAAGTCCATAGTCTCATTTTGTGTCGGTGGTGGTGACACTAAGGGGAAATGTATCGTCATGGTGGTATCGGCAAACAACCCAGGTCCCACATTCAACAATGGGGAGGCTGGTGTGTTGTCAACCATGGTGTTGATTGCAGGGGCGACATTGGCGTGTGTGGTTGTCCCTTGTGGCTCAATGGTGGTGATGGTAGGGATAACGTTGGCAGGTGCCGTTAACCCTTGCAGATCATGATAAGTGAGTTGATCAACCATCACGATATTCCCTTCGTGGGGGAACATCATGAGACGTAAGACAGTTGATGCGACCGCTCTCATGGCGTACATATAGCTTCTTTCGAGGAGAAGGTTATAGTCCAGTTGAGCGTTGACAACCTCTATGTCAATTAGAACTGTCTTCCCGACTCATGTGATGGGGACATGGGGGAGGATTCCTTGGGCTTTAGTGGGATGGCCATCATAAGCCCGCAGAGTTGTGGAGGATGGTTGCAGAATTGGGGATCCAAGTTTCTGCCAGACTAGGGTAGACATAACGCACGTAGATGCCCCCTCATCCACTACGCACTGGTGCGCAACCAAATTCTGGATAGACACCAATATTTGGAAGGTGATGGTGGATGACATGTGCGGTTCTCCATTCTCTGTGTCGAATGTGATCAACTTGGAGTCGGAGGGGTCTACGGGCCCAAGGGCGGCTACTAAGGCTTTCTGTTGCATTGGGAATGTTTTAAGTACCTCAAGAGCCGACATGGCCATTGGTGTTTGGGCCAAATAATCCACAATGCTATAGCTGACAACAGCTCTAGCCGTGGCATTATTGGCGACCCAACATATGGCGGAGCGGGGGAAAGGGGTAACTGAAGAGGTGCATTGACCGATTTGGACGTAGATTCTGCTGATGTGTCAGCAGGTTCGGTGGTGGTTTCGTACTGATTCCTTTTGGTTTGTAGGTTGACCTCTTCAGTCGTCATGGCTAGCAGGTGGTGGACACCTATTTCAGTCATAGGAGGTGCCCTTGGAGCATTGGGATTGGGTTGGGGAGGGCGTGTGGTTGCCACCAATCCTTGGACTAGTAATGGGTTCTAAAGAACCATAGGAGGAGGTCCTTGTGGTGCTGGGTTGGGTTGAGCTTGGTCTGTTGTGTTGGTGGCATGCTGAACCTCGTTTTGAATGGCCTGCTTCATGTGACCCATGAAGGGACACTCAAATGTGTAGTGCCCATAGACCTCATAGAGTGTGCATGGTTGGTTTGTATGCAACGGAGCGTTGCATCTTGGTGCATTTGGTCGTGGAGGATTTTGGGTGGGTCGGTTTGCCACAGCATTGTTGGGAGGGTTTCATTGTTGACTGCATCCCTGTGGTTGATTATTGGATTTGTTCCGGAGCCGGTTATTCTTATCCTGCCCTTGTTGGTTATTGGGGGCTCGCTGGTTGGGACGGTTTTGTTGTGCAAATACTTGTCCCAACGAAGTAGGTGGAGGAGCGGCCGGGGCTTGAACCTCTTGCACTTGTGGTGCATAATAAATTTGGGTGGGCGGCGGTGCCACAAATGTGGAAATTTTCCCCGCATATTGTTGTGTCTTCCATGCCAAGGCCTAAGCCTGCTGCGGTGGTGCAGGTTGTGCGTAGGAAGTTGTTGCTTTGGACTGGGACATCATTCTGGCATAGTCTGGAGTTTGGTTTTGGTAGGCGACACTAGTAGTGTTGCTTGGTTGCAGTGGAACTGTAGGTGGTGTTGGATGATGTTGTGGTTATTGGGAGATCGAGCCTATGATGCCATCTACAGCATGAGATGCCCTCGGTGCATCCCAGTAGGAGGTACCCGGATGGGGAGAGTCTGGAATGATGGTGTAAAGGTATCCAGATTGTGCATAGATTAGTTCAAAATGTTGGGCTTTCAGAATGGCCTCCTCTTTGGATTGGGGACGTTCGGATGCAACGTCCTTTGCTATGGGTGGGAGCAAGGTTTTGAGAAACCAATCCAGGAAGATCCTGTCGTCAAGTTGGATTTTACACAAACTACGGCGTCACCACTACTTATGGATGGGGTTGATTATATGGGTCACAGTGCTCTGGCGGCAGGATAACAAGATCTCCACCCCTTCGTCATATGTGACGGGGAGTTGGAAATATTGCAGGAACATGAAAGCTAGGGAGTTGAAATCTGGGTACTTTGCTTGAGGTAGCTCAATGTACCATTTGGCTACCGGACCTGTGAGGGTGTGTTGGACCAGTCTTATCCTAATCGAATCATCTACGATGATGTTTGATGAGCACCATAGATGAAATGTCATGATGTGGTTTTGGGGACACTCCCCTGCCTTCTTTTCAAACTTGGGAATGTCTGCGGGAAGCTTGGTTGGCATGGGAGGCCAAAAGGTTGATGGCCGATGGGGTCATTTGTCAATCGGGCCAAATCAGGAAAGTTAAGACGAGCCATGAAAGGCAGGTTTGACCCCAGGTTGATGTGAGATGGGGTAGGTATGGTGGTGGGGTTTGCTGTTGCATAATGTACCTGCATAGCTGGGGGTACTGGTGGTGCCATTGTAGATGGGCCAGTGCCCCCAAGTGTGGTTGGAGGGACAGTGTGGATGGAAGGGCCACTGCCCCCATGTGTGACAGGAGGGGCAGTGTATATGGAAGGTCCACTGCCCCCAAGTGTTGCAGGTGGGATGGCTTGAGTGGTCACTGCGGGTGGTTGCAGCTGGGTTATGACAGTTTGCATGACCATGTTGGGGCTACCTGCAGGGTTGTTGGTGATAATTTGTGGTGTGGACATGGGTCCACTAGTGATTGCTATGCCGAAAAATGGATCTGGGTTTGCACCAGCCATGGGGCTTGATGGTGTTGTGTGAAGGTCTGTTTTAGACTGATATGGGTCTGAATTTGAATCAGAGGCTATGTGGCCTTCTGATGGTGTGAGAGGTCATCGAGAATGGTCTCGACGATGTTGATTCAATGACATGAATTGTGGTGGTTCGTCTCTTAGGCGTGAGGGATCAATTGTGTTTGAATTGTGTATCAAACTGGTGGGAATGATTTTTGGACCCCGGTTTCAATGGCTTCCTATTGGCTATAGGTGGTCACTCGGCCACCAAGATTGCCAGAAGACAACGCTTGGATTTTTCCTCATAAGCGTTCTACTTAATCGGTGGGGGTCGTTGCCCATTTCGCTTGGCAATTCCTCTCAGCGGCCAACTACTTTGGGGTTCCCGTGGTACTCCTCACAATGAGTTTCTAGGCTGAGCCCAAGTACTTCCCATGGTTAAGGTAGTCAGGGACTTATGTCCTTAAAGACTGCAGATTTTTGAACTTAGTGTAAATTAATAAATCCTAGTGGCTCTCTCAGCGTCATGAACTGAGTTGGGTTGATTTACGTGGTATGGTGTGTATGTCTTTCTGTGCTTCTGTTGTTTGGTGGCTGCAAATGGTTTATGAATTCATCATATTGTGGTTGAAAGTAGTAAATGAACATAAATTTTGTAGACAGATACCATTTTTTACCCTGAATTGTGATAGCCTAACTAGGTGACTACCTTACACCTATATTCTTCTTCAACCAGGAGAAGGTGCTGGGCTCTCAACACAATGGGACTAAGCCCATCCGTAGATCCACAGGTCACCTCTCAGATGCAAGGTTGGTCAACAGGGAGGATGCTTAGCACCGTGAGAATCCCTCCTTCTCTACCCCCTCTACCTTCCAAGTCACCCGTTTTTAGTGGTTTTGAACAATATTGGGTGAAGGGCTATTTACTATACGAGTTGTGCCCTTCGTCTTATCCCAGAATACCCTGAAGGGTGATGACTGGGTAGAGGAGGAAGGGTAAGCAAGGCTGTTAATTTTATGTAAGTTTTAGTTAGGCTATCATTAACCCATTAAATTTTTTAAACTTGCACTTAGTTCTGTGAATGAAATTGCAGTAAAATGAAACAGAAATATAAATGGAACAATTGTGATGGACAGAGGCGGTTGAGCCACACTGACAATCCTTAGTAAATTAAAAACTAACTTCTGAGTGACAGGTCGCACGTTTCGGGTCAAATGTGGTGAGGGGGTCGCCAAATTTTTCCAGAAACAGGCGAGGGGGTCACACAGATTTCACAGACAGAAGCGGTTTGTCTTTCTCAAGGAAGTCGCACCTTTCCGGGGAAAAAGGGCGACCTGGTCGCACCTGTGAGGCCTAAATGAGTGACATGGTCCCCTGTTTAGGCCCGATAAGTGTGACCTGCTCTGAATTGGGGTTTTTTTTGATCCTGAGTTAGATCCGACCGACAATAACCTATACTGTGGCCAAATAGACTCGGATTTGCCTTGTGGAGGCTCGACTGAAACAAAAAACTGTAAATAAATAGGATTTAAACTAGATTTGACAAGAAAATTTAACCTAGGGCACAAACTAAAATAAAACTTGAAATTTAAAAAAAAATTGAACCAGGGATCCTGTGGGATTGACTTGGTATGGTCGCCAGTTCTGTAGCAGGGATTTCTCCCTTGCTACAGGGCAGGAATGGCTCCCTTCCATCCATAGGATGGAAGGGTAGGTTCATGTATGGAAATGCAGAAAATAAATGAGCAGAAAGCAAGAAAGAGCTGAAAAATAAGAAACGGCCGGAAGCCCCTTTGCAAACAAGGTTAGGGCTTAACTGCAGCTACCTACAAATAACTATTAGAAATAAAAAACCTGCAAAATAAGATAAGAAACAAACCTGCAAGCAAATATGGGTCATAAAACAATTAAGCTACTAAAGCAAACACATAAGTAAACAATGGTATACCTTCTCTTTGGTGCAATGGGCTACCATGCCCTGGCTGGAAGAAGCACCTCTCTCTCCCTCTTGGCTATGGAGGAGATATGGCTCAATGGAGGAATGAGTGGATGAGAGAGGGGATGTGGGTGGATTGAGAGACAAAGGGTCTCAAGGCATCCATAGGCAGCATAACAGTATGCAAGGGAAGAGTTGTTTGAGAGTGAACCCCACCCCTCCTTTTATATCTTTTTTTTGGGTTCTAAGCCCTTGGTCAGGGCTTTAGCCCCTTTTTTGGGCTTTTAGCCCCTTCTGCCCTAAATTTAGCTCCTTTTAGGGTTTTAGGCTCCTTTGAGGGGTTTTAGCCCCTTTTTAGAGGCTTTATCCCATAGGAGAGTTATTTAGGCTCCTTTTTTGGGGTTTTAAGCCCTTTTACTCATTTTTAAGCCTTTTTGAGGGTGTGGGGGTCTAATGGGGTGATACGAGGGTCGTGCATGGGTGTCCTTGGGTGGTGTAGGCCATGTAGAGATGAGTGAGGAATTTTCAGGTTAACATGCCTCAAAACATCTGAAGATGTCTACCTCCTACAACACATATATAACTAGAGCTCGACCATACAGGAGTATTGCATAAGCAAGGGTCAACAACAAAGGAAAATCCACTCGACTACTACCTAACAGTCGAGGAGATCTTCACAGAGCTGACAAGGCAGTCCAAAACTGACATCACCATACTAGAGTCTACAAAAGCAAGTAATCCACTCATTATAGAACCATTGACCGACCAGGAGAAGGAAGAAGACTATGAATTCAACCTTCATATTAGTACTTTCACTTTGGAAGACAGTTCGACAGAAGAGAACCCCCCCCCCCCCCCCGCCCCCCAAATTGAAAATGTACCAACTGAACAACAGGCTGTCACACCGACAGAACAAAGCATTATAGTCCCGACTCAACAGCAGAAGAGAGGAGAAGAACATATTGAGGAAGAAAATCAATCAGACAAAGCAGAATATGCCATGACAAAGTAAAATTTGAAGAAAATAGCTAAGGAAATATCAACAACAAGGAAAAAGAAAGGAACTCAAGAATAAGGGAAGGGGAAGCACAAACTCATATTATCAGAGGAGTTAGAAGATGAGGAAGAAATACTTGATATTGCTGCCAACATCCTGGTTGCTGCTGCAATAAACAAGGTATCTGTCGAGACCCAATTCAAGAATTTTGTCGAATCAGGAGCAAAGCAAAGCATGATTAAAAAGGTAAGAATTGACACCCCACCCGTAATAAATCCTATCTATTTAAATCCAGACTCACGAAGACCTTCTTCGACTAGAATAACACCAGATGCAACCATGGCCATATCACCAATCTACAACGAAATTATCCCTGGAACCCTTAAGGAAAAAATTGACAAAGATATTGAACTTCAATGATCATTCAACAATATGCCAAATTTATTCCTTAAAGCCTAGCAGATCACCACCACCCATAAACTTGTCGATTCAAACTCTGCCCGACAAAGTCTCACTCCACAAACTGACCAGGTATCATCACCATCAGTCATAGGACTTATCAAATCATCATACATTGACAACCCCGACCCAACATCCACTGTAATTGTAGCCCACATTTCATCATTTACACCAACCTTCGAAAACATCCCGGTCAATGAAGCAGATAGGGGACTACTTGCCATTGAAGGTAATAATCAAGCAGCACTAGACACAGAAATCGACAACCTCATGGAAGATGAAGGAATCAACAACCCTGTCGACCTACAGCTGGAAGTCGAAAACCCCATGACGCAAGTCATCTTCCAACCACCCCTCTAACTCTAGACCATTCACCGTCACCACCACCACCATCACCACCACCACCACCAGAGTCTCCTCATAATCTAGAACCACCATCTTCACCACCATTGGAAGCACAAACAACCACAAACCCCATTCAAGAAACCCAACAAGCTAATCCTACCACAACAGAAGTTCAGTTGATTGAGAATCCACCGATTGAAGAGCACCAAACACCACAGTAGAAACCAACATCAGTACCAACAGGATTAGAAGTGGTTCATAAGTCTTAACATAAGAGAAAAAGAAAAGAAAAGAAGAAAAAAGAACAACAACAGAAACACCAAACACTGACCACTATCCATCTTCATCAACTAGGATCTACTTCCGTAGTCGAGATACCAAAGCTAAGATATGGAGAGTTGGAATGACTCTTGGAAGCACTCACCAAAGAAGCATCAACAAGAAATCAAACAAGACAAGAATATATTGAAAAACTAAATACAGAACAAGTTGAATTCCTGACTAAATGCGGGACTTTAACAGAGACTGTCATACCAGGACCAGTAGAGACCGACATCGACAAATATCTGGAGCAAGCATATTAGTTATTTGAGAATGTCATGTTGAACCTCCAAGAACATCTACAGACCAAGAGAGAAGAGAAAAAAGAAGAAACATCTGTGTTATTAAAACTGCAGTACATAGTGTTTTTAGAAGCACACAAGGTACTACAAGAACATATGGAGGAGTCAGCTATTACATAAGAAGTATTGTGCAACTAGTACACCCATTATGGCCAAGTCTTTCAATAGGCTCGAGAAATCCATGAACACATCAAGACATTAGAGAACCGACAAGGTCTTTATGAAGCAATGAGGAGCACAATACAAGACTAGATTGTATTGGAAACAACAAAGCTAGAGAAGCTATAGAGACAATCTCATTAGTGGGTAAACCAGGCTCTTTCCAGCATCAAAAAATTGGACACAATTTGTCCACAAATGAAAATATTGAAGGACACAACAGATGAAAAAGCCCAATTTTTGGGGCATGACATGAACAATATTATAGAACTCTCAATTCAGGAGAAAATGGTGACTCTATCTAGCCTTACCACCTTGACTATAGACATCCAGAGAGCTCTACATAGTTGGGAATATTTTCAGCACCAACTGGCTATTTTGGTAGAAGCCATAGTCAAAGTATGTGTACAAATAAAAACATCTATTAGACTGCACAACCCATGAAGACAGAACAACGGACAGGAAGATAATTTAGACAGAGTTTTGTACCTCCCTTGTTTCTTCGGGACGAAGAAAGATTTTGTTCCTAGGGGATATGTTGGAGGAGCTAGTCGATGAGTCGACTAGTCGAGTTAACCACTAATCAGAGATTAGGTCAGCCTCTAAAGGATGTGTCAGTTGACCGAACCAACAAGTAGTTACTAATAATCGTTTTGTAATCATATATAATAGGATGTTGAGCCAGTTAAGAACTTGGTTCAGTTTTGTATATGATGGACCCTCATGTGATTCTATAATATAATCTATTATTCTACTATTTGTTCTTGTCTCTTGTCTCTATATGTTTATATGATTCTATATGTGTATTATTGGTAACCTTATGTGATCTGTGAGATTACAATAGAGGCCTAGCACCATCTAGGAATTCACAAAGCGAGTCTTGTTTCACACAGATGTCTTTGTAGGGTCAGTCTTGTTTCATACTAAATGTGGATCTCTATAGAGTCAGTCCTGTTTTATACTGAATACAGGACCAACACCATCTAGGTCTTTAGAGAGATAGTCTTGTTTCACAATGGATGTCTTCATAGGGTTAGTCATGTTTAATACTGAATGTGGATATCTGTAGGGTCAATACTGTTTCATACTAAATGTAGGCCTAGAACCATCTAGTACTTTCTTCTCGTGATGGACACTGATAAGGAAAACTACAGTCTTATCCCTGAAGTATTCCAACTTCACTATAGCTAGAGGCTTGGTCAATACATTGTCTATCTGCTCGTCTATCGCAACATACTGGAGCTTCACTACTCCTCTCTGCACCATATCTCAGATATAGTGATATTGGATCTCGATGTGCTACGATACACAATTCGTCTCTAAATCAACATGGAATAGTCCTGCAAGTATCTTTTGAAGCCACACTACCTCACAACTTGCTGAACAAGTTACAATATACAATGCCTCGGTTGTAATCAGTGCTACGCTCATCTGCTTTTTACTGCACCAAGAAATCATACCAGACCTTAAGCTTAAGCAACACCCTGAAGTGCTCTTTCTATTTGTAGCACTACTAGCCCAATCAGAGTCAACATATCCATACTCACTCATACCCTCGAGGTACCTTAGCACATGCTTTGACATAACCATTTGAACACGTCTCGACTCCACCTTGCACCGACTCCAAGTATTCATTGCAAAGCATATATCTGGTCTCTTTCTCGTTAGGTACATCAACGAACCAATCATCTGCCTGTAGGATATGACATCAACTATCTATGAAGTAGGATCACACAACAACTTTATTTTTGATTCCATCGGTGTCGCCTTGCAATCCAACATCTCGACCACATATTTCCTTAGGTAAGGATAATCTCCTCTGGATTCTGCCACACCTCTAATCCCAAGAATCATGTCAATATTCTTGAACTATGAGATCTATTGTAGTCACTCCCTTTGAAGTGGAGCACAATCCTCCCTCTGGATCTTGTACTATATGCATCATGTCATTCTGCACTGGAGTGATAGGTAGCATCCTCTGTGGCATGCTTGATCTTGTAGATCCACAAGAAAGACACCACGAAATTCCCTTTAGGTCTCAGAATCGCATCATGGACATCATTTTCCATGATCAACTGGTACTCTTTGATCATTGCCTCCTTCCATTCTTTCTTCCTGGTGGCTTCTTCATAACAAGAAGGATCTGAATCAATGATGTCACACAATAGTGCCACATAAATGGAGTGTGTCTGAGGCCTCTTACTTTATTTGGAAGTCTCTTCTAGAGCACCATAATTTTCTTCATATTGGATGATATCTCGTTCCCAAGTTGGTCTTCCCTTATGGATGTTCACCTCTTGAGGTGGATCTACATGTCTCTACGGCTCGGTCATATCAGGTTCATGTTCATGTACCTTTTTGTAGTGAATATTCTTTGAGTGTTATGGTTGAACCGTCATCATTCTTCTCTTGTAGGTGATTGCATACGATCCTTCATACAAGTCAAGTTCAGTTGCATGATTAGAAACATTTCATATTTTTCAAAACATATTAATAATGGCAAGTTCTTATGCACAAAAACATATGTCACACTTATCTTATCCAACACAACATTTATCCATATCCCGTATACATATGGTAACTTTCTAGATGCATTCCATCTCTACCAAAACCTTATTAAGAGTGTGCACTACTCGTAATATGTCAACAAAGAGGTTTCATTCTAGATCAGTAGCAATGTAATGTTGTACAACACCATAGGCTACTTACCAATCACATGCAAGTTAGTAGTATACTGTTCATAAATGCAGACACTCAAACGTGCATAATACATCAATTGAACATAAACATGTACACAACTAAACAATATCATTTAAGTAACTAGATATATAGGAAATGGAAATTTGAGCACTTATCTTTGTTTGTTTGGTGGGTGGACTTCCTCTTAATCCTTGTCTCCTTGCAAGAATAGTTGGAGCCTCTATCAATGTTATTTTCTTCATCATTTAATTATGAGGACCTATTTTTGTCTTGATCATGGTCGGCAGTGCTAAGCAATTCTTCTATATCATAAATATGGGTGTCCCTTCTTCTTCATCAATCGCAACTGCATCCCTTCTTATCTAATGCTAAGATGGATAAGAAGTTCATCTTAATCATGGTTGAATCCTTATGGATCGAAGTACATATTCCTCATCATTTGAGGAATCCTCCCTTGTTCTCTTCATGGTTGGTTCATTATCTTCAACAGTGTCAGCAGGATGCCTTTTCTTTTTGTTTGACTTGGAGGATCCTTGATTTCTTGAACAATCAATTGAGAAGTGGCCTTTCTCATCACATGTGTAGCATCTAATATTTGTGTAGTCCCTTCTTGATTTATTATTCTTTTGGAATTTCTTATGTCTTTTGTGAGAGTGATCCTCTCTCTTTCCTTCATTCTGCTTTTCCTTATTTGTTAGAGCTTTATCATCACTTGATCCCATCTTATCTTCTCTTGATGCTAATCAAGCTTCTTCTTGAGCGCATTCCTCCCACATTTTGTTGAACTTAATTAGTTTCTTTATGGTGCATATCCCTTGAATGAATAAGTCCAGTGAGGCTTGGAAGTCCATATAAGGCGGTCATCATGATCTGTCCTTCTTCAACATTTTCTTCAATGGCCTCTAGTTTTTCCTTGATTTGAGAAACCCTTGTGAAGTAAGACTGAATGGTTTCTGAATGTTGGATCTTCACATTCTTGAGGTGATTCCTCAGGGTCATCTTTCGGTTGACGTTCTTTCCTTTAAATAGCTTGTTCAAAGAATTGAACATCTTCTTAGGAGTATTCAATAATGATACATGAGGGATGAGGTTGTTGGGATTATTATTAATCCTCCCTTTGACCACATAGTCTAATTTTCTATTTTCTGAACTCAGGAGGTCTTCATCACTCCACTAGTGCATGGGGGACACACCTAGGGGACATCTTCCACTTACTGCACCTGATTGCATGAGTTTAGGAGCCATAGGGACCAATACCTATAATTTAAGATCCCAATTTGAGTGCCACAAGCAGTCTCCTTTAGTGGACCTTGGTAGGTAAGTAGTCATGTTCAGTTATGCTCCAATTACTATTAGTTAGATTACAATCAGTTAGCCTAGCACCAGCTTGCATGATTGAAGGGAGTGTGGGCACCTTTTTTCAGCTACCCTCATTGGTTGACTGATTGTAGACTAAGTTAGTTATCCGGAGTTGCATTAGTGACCTCTAATGGTGATTTTCCACATTGAGTTAGATCCGAAGTCAGTCTGAGTTGGTATATTTGAATCCTATCTTTAGCTTTCAAATACTCCTATATGTACAACCAACATATTCCATATTATTTACCAATTCACAAATATAATCGTATTATTCCAATTTTGTCTCCATATGTGTGCAATTTTGTCTGATTAATTGAATAATATATTGCTAAATTCCTCTCTCTCTTCTACAACATTCTCTTCCATTTGAATTCATGCAAGTTGATGATCCAATGCTTCACAAAATTTAACATGGTATCAGAGCAGGTATCCATGCATGCCACAAACCTTGGAAACTTCCATTGATGCACCGAAATACATTGAGTTTCCAAATAACTCATGGAATAATTGCATTTCTCCCTGTGGATTTCATCCAGAGAAGTCTATCTAGGTGTGATGTACTCAGAGGAAGTGCACATGTCGAAGTGAAGGGTGTTTGAGCTAAATTAATTCAAAACAGATTTTGTTTTGTAGGTATAGTTTCAACAACAAAATTTGCAAATCACAGCCAACTTTAAAGAGGTACCACGACCTCTACACATCATATTATAGGTCCTATCATATCTTGTTTGAAATTTCTTTCCGTTATTTGAAATGGGTTTTTTCACGGAATTCAATTTGAGCCTCTAGTTTGAGAGATATGTTCAATTGAATATTGGTGGTTTGCAAAAGCTCACGTTTGTTCATACACTCTATTCGGTTTGATATTTCTCACTCCATAGGATGAGATAGGTCAAGTTCCTTATATGATTTGAAATATCTTTTTGATATCTCAAATGGGTCTTTGACACAATTTGATTTTGTTGACTGTAGAAGAAGTTGTGATTGAATTGAAAACATAACATCAATCACGTTTTTTGAGATTTTATTTAAGCCTACATACATGATTTGATTTACATGTACAACTTATTGGATAGAAAGTTGTTTTTGAATTTAAAGAAAAAAATTGCAGAAACCTCTATTGTACATCTTCAAATATAGATTTGAGATCAGTTCCCCTTCTATCACCATTCAATTATGCTGAGTGGAAATTGAAGATGGTGGCATATATTTAGAGTCATGATCTCCTTGATGTGTCTTTTTGAGCCGGTAAAGAATATTACGAATATGAAATAATTAGCTATATGATGGTGAAAGAGCATATGCAAGAATGTGTATGGTAATGACTCCTAATATGTGTTATCTCATGGAATTTGTTGAATATCCATTCGATCTTTGGAGAAATATAGATAGAGCCTTTGGTGTGCAGAAAGAAGTAAATAATACCTGGAGAAAATCCAACACCTCCTCAAGTGTTCTTCCCTCAAATGTCTCAGCCTCAATTCTCTCTGATGAAGTTGTTCAAGATGAATAAATAACATAATCTTCAACTCATTCAATTCGAAATGTTGAAAGTCTCCTTGTAGTAACTCCTTCATCTGTTTCTGCATAAGTTTATGAGATCTCTCATCTTCTCATACAATTGATCCAGAAGAAGACATTCAAACCTCCATTGTTGAATAAAAACTCTCATTCTCCAGGGATTCTTCTATTCTAATCACTACTACATTTTGACCAAAAATCCGATGGCTGTCATGTCGGATTTTCGACACTTTCCTGTCGCATGTACGACACTTTGATTTTTTCTTAAGCGTCGGTAATCCGACACTTAAGTAACCGTCGGTTAAGCGACACTTAACTAACTGTCAGTTAAATGTCAACCGTCGGATAAGCGACAGGTATAACCGTCGTTTAAACCATGGCTCCAGAGAGTAAGCGTCGCATAAATGACAGATGGACATGTCACTTAAGTGACGGCTATGAAGAAAAAGTGTCCTAAAAACGACATAGAGAGCCGTTGCTTATGGGATGGATATCAAGAAAAAGCATCGCAAAAACGACATTAAGAGCTGTCGCTTAAGCGACGGATATCAAGAAACAGCGTCGCAAAAACGACATAGAGAGCCGTCGCTTATGGGACGGATATCAAGACGAAGCGTCGCATAAATGCCAGCCATAGCCGTCTCTTAAGCGACGCGTATTAAGAAGAAGCGTCGCATCTTCGACAACTAGAGCTGTCGCTTAAGCAACGGCCGTAAATTTAAAAAAAAAAAATATTTTAAATATCGACTATAACATCAAAAGCATATGAGATTTTGTCAATTATGGGGCCATCCTTGTAGTCTATAACATCAAAAGCATATGATATTTTGTCAATTATGGGGCCATCCTCGTAGTCTATAACATCAAAAGCATATGATATTTTGTTAATAACATGAAGGAAAAACTGCTCCATGGTTCTAATTTTTTTGTTGATCTTGGCTCCAAAAAGGTGGTAGTGACTATGTGCGTCTAAGATTTCCCCATTTTTGGCAGTGAAACTTGGGGGTGCAACGTAAATAATTTTGAGCATATAATGAACTAGTTGTGATGGGCCTTTAAGCATAAGGTAGACATATTAACCTATGGGCCAGGCTTTGGTTGTCTTACTGCATTAGTTCCCTTTCTTTTTGTTGTTGTTCAACCGTCTTGGCTAGCAGAAGTTGCTGAAGGAGCCATATTGGCTTTGGTGACTTGAGTTTAAGAGTCCATTGGCGGATTTCCCAACCAGGGACAGTCCTTAATTATGTGTTTCAGAATTTGACATATAAAGTAGCTGCTTGGAAGATTGATATATCTCTGGATCTAGTCAAGTACTTTATCACAATCTTGAACATTAGATGATTCCTTAAGGTTGCCTTGTAAGTTAACATTTACACAAATCCTCTTAGTGGGAAGTAGATGAAATGTTCTCTGAGGCTAATGGCCAATATATTTTCCGATGGGTTGGGCAAGCACTCTAGAAAGCACCAAAACTGAGGATGGGAGGCTGAAAGCTCAGTCCACATAAGGATGTAAAGATAACAGAGCCTTCAGTGGAGAGTGGCTCACTCTAACAAGTGACTACCAAGAGTTTATAAACAACCAAGGACCATGTTGCATGATACCAATGCATCTACTTAGATCTCTAAGTTGAAACATAAAGAAACACTTGGTCAAGTTTTTGATACTGGAATCATGCCAGCCATATGGCTCCCAGGTCTCATAAATCCAGGCCTAGAGCGTGTGCTCTAATTAGATATGGCCAACTAACTATCCAACTAAAGCATTTACACAATTTTTCCAAACAAATATATTTGTATTCAATATCAATAATCTTAACAAGAACTTCAAAGGATTAACAGAAGTAGGAGTATTACCTCATGGATGACTTTGGTAACAAGCTTGGGTGCTGTTTTGGGCACCATTGTCCTCCCAGCAGCTGCAACAGATTCTGCGGCTGTGGAAATGCTGGCGACTATGACGCCCCCACCTTCTTGGCGAGAAAGGCCAACAGTACTGACAGTGAACTAATTGTAGGATAAACCTAGATCATCCCATCCATGGAAGCAAACAACATATCGACTAACTCCAAACCTAAAAGTTAAAGGTTGAATGGAAATCAAATTATAATAAAAACAAAATCCACCCATCAAAAACAAAGTATAAATCCATGAAAAAACAACATATCTATAATTGACTAACTCCAAATATAAAATTTAAAGGTTGAATGGAAATCGAATTATAGTTTTTTATTAGTAGATATAAGGATTTAAATTATTGTGTATTATAATTCAGTATGAAGGAAATGTAATGTAAGTGTTCAAGTGTAATCTTACTGTGTGTGTAAAGTTCAGGATGAGAAGTTTATATTAATCAAAATGAGAAGATACAGTTACAAGAGTGACGGGATTTTCATTGGGAAAACCAAATCAGTTACTTCTTTAAACTTTAGGAACTAATTATCAGTTATAATGATTGCTACTGAAAGGAATATAAAATTTAAGACTGACACTATTGTTTATATTATTGTCTGTATAGATCCTAATTTCAAAATAGAAGAACCTACTTCCCCATGGGTCGGGGTCATTGACCATAATCGCTAAAGTATATGACTTTAAAACAAAATCAACTAACCAGATAGACATGGAGTTCTCCTTTAGGAGAAGCAGCAAAAGACTAATGGTCATCCAGAATGATGATTTGAGGTGTTACCTTGGAACCTATGGCCTAAGAATCAATAATTGCAATGCTTGATTGTCCCACGATCAGTTTCGAAAAGGAGTCATGTGTTTATTGGGGCTGCATTTCGTTGGAAGACTTTTCCTAGCTTTGTGACTAGCACATTGAGCTTGGAATTATGTTCCATTTGTCCTTTAAGAATACTTTGCAGCTAATTTTCCAAGTGTTCCATCCACTAAGGATAGGGGCATTATCCTCCATTCTGATTTAACCATTGGCGTTATCGGTGATTGTACAACCCAAAAGGGTTTTCATATGCCAAAGGAGTGCCAAGGTATTTGTATAGCGGGTATCCTTGGTTTGAGTATTGTCAGGGTCCTATTCCATTCTGCCCAAGTTTTACTAATGATCATGTCCATTATAGATCTAAAAGCTAGTTTGACAAACAATCCCCAAAGATAAAAGAGCAAAAAAAATCAGGAGGAACCCAAAAGGGACTTTACAGTAGGCCCACTTAGCTAGGATTTGCAGCATTTAGACAAGATTGATTTACCCACCTTGGCACTGATTTTACCTGTTATGCTTTTCAGTCACAATTCTCATCAAATTGCCTCTCTGTGATGTCAATTTCAAGGTATTTCACCATCTGTTTTTGTGAAAAAAATGTAGAGGGTTCTTCAATTCAATTTTGTAAAAAGCTAACCAACATTTTTTACCCTATTTTCTGAAATTCTCCATATCAGTACAGTACTGTGACCAATAACTAATATATGCTCAACCTGTTCATGCAACATTCTACATAATGTAAGAAACCAATTTGGTAAACCTGCCAAATCAACAATTGAGAAGCATCAATTTATGAGACCATGTATAAAAAAAATTATCAAGAAAAACAAAGAAGCAACTGAAATGAAGTATCCTTCAAAAGTCCATTGTTAAGGAACATAGTCTTGCCTTGAGAGAGAGAACGGAAAATTCCAATGCAGCACTAGTTCCAGAAATGTCATTCTGCAAGGGATTCTACAAATTCATTGCATGATGACTACAATATATGCTTCAATGTTATTCCTAGGAAAATGTTTAAAATACTTATGAACCTTCAACTCAAGTAACTATACCCTACCAGCTCCTTGCTGATTAAGAACACGGAATGCATTGCTGTCATTGAGTTTTGGATGATGTCCATAAAAGTAAGCTAGTGCTATAGTCACTGCCTCCCTGTCAACATTTTCATCGTCAATTTGTAACATGACTACTGGAGCACCAGCTTCTTTCCATGGACCTTGAAGCATGTGCCTGCATTACAAGAAACAAATTACTGAATTAGACAATAATATTTTAAAAGTGATCATGGACTAAAGAAGAGATTAACAAATCAGATACAGTTAACTCTCATACCACTTTAATGAACTAAACTGTTTAATAATTGAGCCATCACAAAAATACAGGGCAAGAGTCCATAACTATAATGTCCAAAGAACAGAAATAATATTTAATAAGAATGAATGAGATAATGATGATTTAAAAATATTCAAAAGGAGTCCTTATATAGTGATGCAACCCTAGGTCATAAATGTAATTTATGTTAATTAAATAGTAGTTATTCTCAACTGCCAAATCCAGAATAAATAAATCATTGTTGTCAAATTTCAATATTCTTATTGCAGATTCTTGGAGTAATCTATCCTATAATAGACAAGTAGAGTGAAGAGTTTTGATTTGTTTCATATATACAGTTCATTCATATATTAGTTGGCATAACCTTATGCCCAAGAGGTGGCAGGACCAGTACAGAGACATACTTGTAACATATATACACCTGAAAATGTTTTGAGGTTGTCTTCCAGGTTTTTTCCGAAACACTTCTGATGGACACCTCCAAGCAGCATCTATTCAATTTGAGATATCGTAATGGGTAGACACACCTCACAAGCAACGGAAGCTTCAGCAGCTGCTGCAACAAGGGGGTATATGTTCCGCCAGAGTTGCCCTGGACTGACAACAGGCACCACCAGCAATAAATAGTCCCCTTGCGAAAGCACACTCCCACAAGAGGTAAACATGACACTTGGTAACAGGCACCACCAGCAATAAATAGTCCCCTTGCGAAATCACACTCCCACAAGAGGTAAACAAAACCCTAATTCAAATTGCTGTGTTTAGAAGTCATTTGCTTAGTTTGACTTTCCTAGACCTTAGTTCAATTTTCCAACTTTGTCCACATTAAATCCTAATTTGACCCCTTCTGCATAACTAGCAGTTTTGCTAGGTTCATCAAGCTTATAAAGCCTAATCTTTCCTTTTATCCAATCCTTTCATTCAAAGAAAAGCCTCAAATCAATGTTGCTGTTGGATTGTCAAGTAGAAAATCTAGTTTTGCCATAATTATAGGTTTTGCCAATTCTATTAAAGCTTTGAAACTTGATATAACTGCCTTATCCACAAGAGAATCCATGGTCTTTGAGGTGTATTCCAACAGAGTCATATGCCCAATTCAATGCTGGTAATTTGTGAAACAACAATGTTTTAGATATAGCATCTACAGGAAATATGTCTAGACAGTTGTTATATGACATGGCATTTCCAGCATTTAATTATAGAAACTCCAGTGCTGCAAGGGGGGGTATCTACATCAGCCTTTAACGATTTGGATGCTTTCAACATCTAATTCGTAGGGATTCTTGGGATTTGGCTGTACCAATTCACCCTTCTAGCAGTCATCGAACCTCTGAAATATAGTGACTAAGACAGTGCTGAGAAGATTCGATCCTAGCAGGTTATCAATACAGTTAATTAAAAGTTGTTTTATGCCAATTAAAGCCTGTGCAAACAGCAGACTATCTCCTCAAAAAATAACCAGTGCTGGTATGGAGTCATATTGCAGTTTTTTATTTAAGGAAAAGCCATCTTAACAGCAGAAAAAGTCTCCAAAAGGGGGGGAAGGACAGCGCTTGGAAGGCATGCAAAAAATTGTCATGGTTGGAATCTTTTCTATCCTTCTTCCACTCTTTATTCATAAGTCCAATAAATATTTAAAAAATACCCAGATAAAAGCATTAGTAAGGTAGTCAAGGAACCAAAGCAAAACCAAAATACTGGGAACAATGGTCAGCAGACCATCTGCAGCAGAAAGGCCTACTTTATTACACAAAATTATGTCCAAGAATGACATAACAGGAGAACCATATCTATTCAAAAAAAAAATTATTATAACTGCTTGTTGTTCACTTGACAGAATAGTTAAGATGAGGCTGGAGCTAAATATTTCAAGTCAATCTTAACAATACTGGGCCCTTATTATAACTGTAGTTAAATTGCTTGGTAAGAGAAATTCAAAAATTCTAGAAGAATATTATAACTTATAAATTAATGTAATATTAAAAAAAATTATGAAAATACATCTAAAATTGTTGCATACAATCATATCAATAAGGGCAACATGCTTCAACAATTCCAAATACATAGCAAATAGTACAAGTAACCCAAAAGCAATCTAAATTCATTTTCAACTTCAATAATAACTGGCAATCCTTTAATAATGATTAGACTTATTTAAAAGTCAAACACATTATAAAATTATAGAAGAACCTAATGCAATGGAGTAATTTCATCCAAGAACATCCAGATTCCAAAGCAATCCTGAGACCTTTCCAACTGCAATAATAGATAAACTAATAAAAATTGGCCTTATTGGGCTAGTAGCCATAATGTTTTCCACAACTTCAAAAAAAACACTCCCAAAATAGCCATTCAAGTTGAAAAGGCCATAAACTAATGACATGGTTTAGGGTTCAAAAGCATGACAGAGGTAGCTTGTTGGTTTAAATTCTTAAATGGCAACATTCTCTCTTAAATACTCTTTATAATCCTCACAATACTTCTAGTATGAGAAGAGAAAGGGTAATTCCTCCACAAAAA
>LPNX011140511.1:452361-484282 GCA_001517045.1 Pseudotsuga menziesii | reverse complement strand
CCACATTTGGTGGATCTTGAGGGAAATGCTAGATAGAGACTACAAAGTGAGATTATTGTTCCAAATCTCATGTAATGCACAAATATACATACTCTATGGTAGACAAGAAATGAATAATGGTTTGACCATGTTCTTCCTTGTCCTGTTAAAGTATAGGAGGATGTTAATAATAAAATAGTGGCTAGTGTTAAATTTGGTTTAATTGCTCCCAAAATTAGTTAGTGATTATATCGTAACTTTTTGCTCAAAGTACCTTTGGATTGTAGCCCCTTTATTATCATCTAATCTCCTTCCATTTAATTTCATAGACGTGGTAGTTAGTAACATCCAACTTTGGATAAGGAAAAATGAAAGGCATGCCAAGACATGTTTTGATGCATTTTATGATAATCAAAGATGTACGATTAACACATTAAGTGCATATGATCTAATGCATGCAACCTCATTAATACAATATAGTTCCACTTGTGCTATTGATTAGGAGGTCAATCATATATTTTTGGAAAATCCCGCTTTCTTGGGAGAATCCAATCACTCTTAAATGTGTATTATCCCTTTAGCATTCAAAAGATATGCCCAAGAGAACCCTTATATCCATTCTCTAGAGTCTATAGTTTCACATTGGCAATTTTAATATCCTTAGTGGAATAGACATCGGATAAGGAGATCATTTTTCCTTGAATGAAGGTACAACTTGAATTAATGGTGATGAACTCATTAGATGTTTGGATCAAAGAATGTATTAAACCATTTTGCGGGTTTGAAAAACCCATAATGTGAATCTTCAAGTGCATTGGTGAAGGTTCTTTCCTCAACTACTTTTTGCTAATTATACATAGGGTTTAACCAACACTTCTTGAATTCAAGCAAGGCGTATTGGTACATGGAATTTCAATTCAATAAAGAGCTATTCTTTGAGGAAAAATCACCACTTGCATTTTTTGCACCTCCCCATTACCAACTCATAGATTTGTATATGTGTTTAAGGTGGCACCTACACCATTTGATGACTTATGAGTATGAGGTACACAAGATTAAGATCTTGGCTCACATAATATACATGAATGTTGCAGTTCAAGTACCCTATGGACTCTAATCTTGGAAGCACTTGGAGCATAAAACCACTTTGTTTTTAATTGTGATATTTAGTAAAGTATGTCGGTGTCAAAAAATTCTTCTAATGACTTGGTATCATTAAACTGATCAAGATCACTGATTTTGATTTTTCATTATTAATACAATTTTTACTCTGTAGGAGATTTTTATTTTGGAAAAAAATACTTCTTTTGACTGTTAATATATGCAAAATATATAAAAATAGGGCAAGTTTACAAAAAAAGTGGGCAATATCAGTGACTAGCACAAGATTAAAAAAAGTTGACTATAAAAATCCATTCAAGCTACCTAATTTCCCTATATCATTTGGTATAAATATGATCCACCCAACAGTTGGCATTATTTGTTGGAGACGGCGGATGTCAATATAGACTTCGACAAGTTTTGCATGTCAATAGGTTCAATATCGAATTTGACAAGTTCCACACCTAGATAGGTTCAATGTCGACTTCAACAAGTTCTGCACCTCGACAAGTTCAATATCAAATTCGACAAGTTACACACCTCGACATGCATTGTCGACACCAATGAACTACGACATATTATATTTCTATCTTTCAATTGTTTGTAACGGTTGAACTTTTGGAACCATTCTAAATTTTCTTGTAAATGGACATAATGGGCGGACAACCCAAGCATTCTAAGCACTCTATTTAAGCATGTACATTATTGTAATATACAACAGTAATGAAGTAACATAGATTGGTTCAAATTCTTGCATATTTTCTATGTGTGTGTGTGTGTTTCTGTGTGTAGTGTATTTCCTATTTTGCTTATTATTAATATGCTTCTACCATAACAATACTCAATTCATACAATTGAACTGTTGTCCCCATCATGCACCTGGGCACGGTCGGATCATTGGTATCATGACTTGTTTGTGCTTGAGTCATGTGTAGACACTTTTATCGATGTTACCTAACTTATGCATGTTCAAACACACTTGCAAGCTCAACAATCCAAGTAGACACTACCTTCAAATTCAGAGTATCTATCTACTCACACCACTAGACCAAATATGGTTAGAGAAATAATAGACATGTAACTGATGAGACAGAGAAACTCGTAGAGAAAGCATTGGCTCGACAGTGAACCAAATTTTTGACCCAGTTCAATGATATTCTCACGCAATTCAACTCAACATCAGGAGGATTCTCGATAATATCCAACTCTAACAAAATCAGTCTATTCAAGGTGCAAATGAACTTGGACATACTGAATCTAGAAGGAAATATTGATGCAGAATTCATAGACAATTGGGTACAACAACTAGAATCCTATTACTTTGTGAACCAACTCTCAGAAGTTGAAAAGATCACCATTGTATCCTTAAATATGTTGACATTTGTGCACTGCTGGTGGGAGAACCTATCGACAAATATGGAGAAAGGCGGAGACCCCACAGATACATGGGAGAAATTTTTCTAGTACGTCTAGAAGGAGTTCTACCTGCCTAAGTACATTGATAAAAAATATAAGAAGTGGCATCAACTAAGGCAATGGAAACACCAACCCATGCATAGTTACACCTACGAGTTCTATCGACTAATGGATGGACTTGGTGTTCAAGAAGAAGAGAAATTTCTTATTTTGAAGTACGTTAGTGGATTTCCCCCATACATTTAGCAAGCAATGGAATTTCTGACTATCATTATGTTTGTAGATACATTCCACTATGCCATTAAGCTTGAATCCAAACAGAAATGAAAAGCACGCTTCATGACTAAGCCGATATGACGAACATCCAACAAGAAGTCACTGGACGACTTCTAGAATTCAATAAACCCTTCTCAGCTGACCCTGCCAAAGCAAGACTATGGAAAAAATAACTCTCAGAAAGACAAGAGGGAATGTAACAAAAAAAAACCCTGCCAAGAAATGGTGTGATTACCACAATTCATCATGGCATGATACATCTAAATGCAAGGCTCAGAAGACATTTTCAGAAAAATTGTCTTCCACCAACTTGTCTAGCAAAACCCTGGTAGAATATGATCTAGAAGCATTAACCCTTTTGACATCGACATTGACCACTCCAATAGCCTCGACTATCGTCGACAAGGGAGAGCAAGAGTGCCTGTTCCATACACAGATATGGGTTCAAAAAAATCTATTGCATTTGATTATAGATAATGGCATCCAGAAGAACTTTGTTTCTGAAGATCTTGTGAAGAAACTATGTCTTGTCACCACTCCACATCCTCTACCTTATAATACTAGTTAGATGAAGGATGGACATGAACTGACAATCAATCGATAATGCAAACTCACCTACTTCATTAATCCTTTTGAATATGAAGTACTCTGTGAAATGGCACCGCTTTCTGTAGATGATGCCTTGTTTAGGAAAATTTACTTATGGGATCGACATGGGAGTTATCAGTCATGACCTTAGAAAGTGATTGTCAAAATATGGAACGAATGGTATGGTATACCACAGCGAAGACCTACACTAACGGTTGTGATGATATCTGCTAAATAGACAAAGAAGCTCATCAACCATGCTCATATATTTGCATTGGTCATGATGAAGCCTCAACATCCCAGGAAGACTACAACAACTAGTCAACTCACCAACATACACCTCAACAAAGTATAATATTAACATTCTATATCAAAATACAATATATCAATATAACAAACAAATATACATATAATATTAAAATTCCATATCAAAATACAATATATCAATATAACAAACAAATGTACATAGAAGAAAACTAATAGCCAAATACACATACAAAAAACTTATAATTACGAATACACATACACATTCAATAAAATAAACTCATCATCATTTACATTACAACCAATATATATTAAAAAAGCTAACAAAATCTAATAAATTAAAGCATAATAATTATATGAAAACACAACACATTACTAAATATATATTTACACACTAAACCTATCTATCTATCTATATATCTATCTATCTATATATATATATATTAACAAAGGCAATTGATTTTGTAATGAAAAAGGCTGAATAAATTCAACAAATAATACAAAAAACCCCTAAGGAGTTTCTAAGGTGCAATATCAATCAAAGTCTTAATTACAGTGATCCATAAAAAGTACTTGCTCCAAAAAATTGAAGTCTCCAAACTACTATAAACTTTTACAAACCATCCTAATAGTAATAAGAAATAAAACACATGAACAAAACAAACTAAGGAGTATCATTGCTATCAGAGTTTTGAGCTTCTTGCTAGCTATCTTCCATACCAATTGTACTGCTTTCTGAATTACCACCATGAAGAGAGGCCTCTATATTATGGAAATATTCTTTGAATCCATCAACTTCAACATCATGTATATCCAAGGATCTTTTGGAGAGCTTTCCTAACTTTGTAAACTGGATTCTACATTGCCATCATGAATTAAACTGGAGGTTTTGATAGGATGCTACATAATTGAATCATCACCTTTTTATATATATTGAATTATAAGCTGATCAAGAGATCCAACATACTAATGTCCCTTCATAATTTGGAATCATTTTAAATATTTCAACTATCTGATTAGTGGACCTTCGTACATTGTTTTTAAAATCTTCTAAACAAGCTTCAATTCCAATGGAACTTTCCAAAAGGAGATACATAGTTCGCTAACACCATCAAGGAAAAAAACAAAATTTGGAGCATGAGAAGAAATATTCTAAATTTATATAATGACACCTTCCATCAAATACTTTATGTCTCTCAACTGAAGGAAAAAATTTGAATTATCTGATTGTAAATTATCACCTTTGATAGAAAGCTCCCCCAATCTCTCTTCCAGGTTTATGAGGCTAGTAGGACCTTCAGTACTCTCGACCAAAGATATTCTATAAGAAGATTTAAAAGGGAAAGAACTAGGGATATTTATGTTCTTTAGAGATCTAGAGCTACTCACATAAACCATAGTTTTCTTGAGGTTATAGACAATAAAAATCCCCAAAGTCAAATCCCCATCAAAGACAGAAGATGTGTATTCTATATTCCCACTTGGACTATGGTAATATCCCACATAAATTATACACTATTTTTAAGAAATGTATATCCCAAATAGATTTCCTAGACTTAATTCGAGCACCTACACATAAAATCAGAGACATGGGATGGAGATAGAGGCTATGACTAAGAAGACTTGAAAAATGATCGTCATTACCAGAAAGACCATTGTTTTGATCTTCAAATAAACTGCTAATCTCACAGTTGTGCAACAGACTGTACCATTCATGAAGAGGATGCAAATTTCTCCTTACTTGAGTAATGCCAACATGCGAGACTCGCCATATGAGAGCAAGAGAAGAAAATAATGGATTCCACCATTCAACACAGAAGGATCGAAATCGCTTGGCACTTGAAGCCACACTCTCACCGATGAAAAAGGTAACATACTCTAACATCAAACTCCAACATACCAAGACTATAATTTTTTCCAAGCAACCTCTCGTTAATGTTGTAGGAATGAAAATAATAGCTTTTGACCAGTATAAATGAATTTGAGTAGGTCCAAATGACACATGAAAGATCATAAATCCTAAGCATGAGAGAATTAATGCCCATAAATCTAATATTGTCCATCACCCACCACTTGTCCAAAAAAGGGACAACAATCAAATCCCCATCATGAAAAGGAGAGACACATTGATCCTTTTGATAAGAGGCTTGAGCAAGAGGTTATGTCTCATTAAATCTAGAGATAGTAGTGAAAATGAAGTATAGAATACCAAAATCTTGAAGCTTGATCTTGTAAAGAATGCAAATTATCTTGGAGAGGAGGATTTTGTTCCATGGAAGAAGAAGGTTATGGCAAGATGTATTTCCTTTAGACTCCATTTTATATAATATACCCCTTTTTCAAAAGCAAAGCTTTATTAGCTAAACCATCGGCACGGGAATTATGCTTGCAACGAACATGATAATTTGAGAGGAAGGGATTCAATGTAAAAGACCACCGACTGTCATTTGAAGCCGACCAACTATTTGATCGTTTAATTTTGGATGGAATTTAGTATGAGATAATATGATAAGAGAGTCTCCAATAATCACTAAAGAACTAATTTCCAAAGCAATAGATCATACATTGATACTTCATTTCTCTCGGGGGAAAAAATAATCCTATAATTTTGTGCTCTTTTTATTAATTTGACTAAATGCATTACAATATTATAAATATATATACACACTAAATCTAATAGATTTTATATTAACGAATACAATTTTACTCTCTTTTTATATATATTATTTTAGCTAAATAAAATATATAAATGAAAAAAAACAATATTGAATGTGCATAGAATATAAGATTTTATAAATGACGTGTTAAATTTGTTTCTTCCTTTTTGGTAAGTTAGTATAGGAGTATCTTAATGGTACATATTGACCGTCTATTCTATACCTTATGGGAAATAACATGTATTATATTATATGTGTAGTGCATCTAAAATTAGATTGTAGAATTATGTGTATAGAAAATGTGTTGGGTCATTTATATGTAAGAGAAAGTTGAAATAAAAGATTGCTTGATTTAAAAATAAGTGTAACAAAGTTATGTATAGATAATGTGGTTTGGTATGAATGAGTTTAAGCAAAAACACACTTATATTTATACACCACTACTTGAAAGAAGGTGGGTCCTCATACATAATAAAAATATAACACAATTAATGATACATTTAATTATATTCTTATTAAAATATAAAAAAATTGAAAAAAAAATTACCTTCATCAAAAAAATATTCAAAATTCATGTAAAAGATATTTTTTTAATAATGTAAAAACCCACTAAAATCTAATAAAAATTGTATTAATATAAACTTTAATAGAAATTATATTCATATCATATTTAAAAAATATTTACTAATAATATAAAAACCTACTCAAATTTAATAGAAATTGTATTAATATGACATTTATTTATAACTAATATAAAAATTAAAAAATATTTACTATAAACTTTTAATCAATAATTTTATTTATTAATTTAAATTATATGAAAACATTTACTCATAATATAAAAAATTACTAAAATTTATTATTTATAATAAATGCAAAAAATAAAATATTTACTATAAACATAAAATCTTTAATTTAATTTATTAATTTAAATTATACACAAATATTTAGTAATATTATAAAAAATCACAAAATGTGTAATAACAATTATATTCATATAATATTTATAAATTATATTCATATAATATTTATAAAGTTTAATATTACTAGGGCCTTGGAAAGATTATCACGGGAGAACTAGCGCTATGCCTTAGGAGACAAGAGATACTATATTGGTTCTCGTCCATCGGTCTTCATCCAGATATAGCCCTAGCCAGGGATTGTTCCTCTTGTCACCAAGCTCTCCTAATATCTCTTCTTTGTGCCCTAGACATTAGCCTCCCTTCCAAATAAATATAAATGAAATGCTGTATAACTGAAAGGTAAGACCTCTCACTACCCTTTCACTAGTTACACAATTACAAAGATAATTTCACTTTTAAACTTTATTTTACATATATCCTTTTCTTTTCATTTCATTCTTTTATTTTCAAATCTCTTTTCTTTTATTTGAATTATACACCGTCACACCGAAAAATTGGCGACTGACATTATTTTTGAAGTTTAAGGGTTCTACATCATTGTTGTGATTCAATTTATGGGTTATTGATCACCACAACAACTTAGTATTAGGGAGATGTCACTTTTAATGTGGAACTACATTCTTTCTCCAATTACAACTTAACTATTCTATTTTGGCTTGTGTAGAAGGGATTGCATCATTTTTCCAAATCACAATGTGACATCCCAAACAACTTAATACTATTGTAAATTGAACATCACCGACATGTATGACCCATGTTCAACACTTTTATGGAGCTTTAAAAATTAATTACCAATTCTAATGTGTACTGTGAGATATATAACATATGCAAGTATCTCAAAAGTCAAATACTAGTTTTTATGGAAATATAAAATGACGTGGCCAAGAAAATATCCTAGAGATGATAGCTGCAGCTTGTATTTTCATGGCTTGATGGTTACTACAAATTGATTTTCAACTTCCTTTCTATTTGTTGATATGGGAAATGTTATATTAGTAATTACAATTTGTTAAATAAGATGTAAAATCATTGGGTTTATAATGGTAACAATAGGAACACCTTATGGTTGAAGTGGTGGTTTGGCCTAAGGGCCAATTTCCATGAAGGATTATAGAAACATAAACCAAATCATCATTGGGTAAAATTATCTTTATGATTAAATTCATAAGAATATAACAATCATACAAGGGAATTCCAAAATTGACAATTGCACTTTGGATACTTATTTATGGATGTGTTTCTTGTGTCATTGCAAAATCGACAAACAAGAAACTCATTCTTTCATCTCGATGATCTTCCTGACCCGCCACTACCAATGTTCCACAACCTTGCAAATATAGGGCATCCTAAGGGATTATATTGATGAAGGACTGTAATGACACAATCCAAATCATCATTGGGTAAATGCATGTCTATGATTAAATTCATAAGAACAATACAAGCATACAATGGCATTGAGAAATTTCAAAATTGAAAAACAAGAAACCCATCCTTTTTTCTTGATGGTATTTCCGATATGCCACTACCAATGTCACATAACCTTGCAAATATAGGGGTTTTCATGGATTTTTTCTCTTTAAGAGGGTAATATTGAGTCCTTATAACACAACTCAACAAAAGACATTATGAAACATATCTATGATCTTGTGGGTTGAGAATATATTGGGAATGATGCTAAGTTATGAACGTCACCTCAAACCATTGCACTAATGGCCAATTATATAAATGTGATGTATACACCATTTCATCCTTGTATTAATATCCAATTATAAATAAATAACAAAACAATTATTCACTTCCTTTTTATGTATCTAACTAAAATAATATTTATATTTGAGACAACAATGATGTATTTTGGTTTACTAGTTGCGCCGAGAGGCGCATTCTACAGCCCGGTATGAGGTAGAAGTGTAATTCCATGCTCAACGTGGAGATGACACGTGTCACATAAAAAAGTCGGCTTATATATCTATATATATATATATATATATACAAGTCGGCTTAATAATTAATAATCTTAGGGATCAATATATATATCTATAAAGGTGCAAACCCTGCTTCAACAATTGCACTCCAAAAAAGGGTTTGCACCTCGAAATATTTGATCCCTCTCGGCGCATGATAGAGCCAGGTAAAGCTGGATCTAAGCTGGTATTAATCAACATCCATTTACTTCATAAAGGTTGAAGACAGAGGTTTATGTGTCAGCCATGCAACCTAAGGATGGTGTGATCATTAGTATTGGGATGGAAAGGTGGGCATATATTGCTTTGAGCAATGATAGTGAGACCATGTGTATTTATTTCTTAGAAAGTACAATGGACTTAATGTATAAGTAATAGTGAGCAAGAATTGCTTTCTTAAAAATTTATTCACCATTACTATATTTGGATTTAAGAAATTTCTTTTAACTCTCAAAGCGCTCTCTAAAAATCTAATAACTCTTTTAACCTTAAATGCACTAGAATAGTTATGCAACTATCAATTTTGTCAATCTTCCATCCTATAAGATTACATGATGTACTTGTTTGATGGTTCACTATTACACTCATATACGATTCACTTCCACGAGCATCAAGTGAGGGTGTGTTGGGATTTGAAATGGAAAAACACACATGTATGAGGATACAATATGCATTTCTTTTGATCCATTTTTTTTTATTCCCCTTGGACAATTTTTGCAAGTCTCGTTAAATGCCTTTTGGATGGGAGATGAAACTCATGCTATAATAAAATATTTTTGTTAGATCGATGATCCATTGATTCCTTTCGATTATGGAAATTGTAATTATTTTAAAGGAGGCCTCCGATCACTAGTGTCACATTCTAGCATTCACTTTTTGGATGAGTACTAGAACTAGGTTTAGTTTAATGGATACAACGAAAAAGTTTGTATTAGGGGAAAAATTTGAAAACCATTACCTTAGACATTAATAGAGGGTGTGGTGGGATTCATAATGGAAAAAAACAAATGCATGACGCAATGAAGTGTAATTTTACTAATATATTTGGTTTTTATGCCCCTAAGAACATTTTCACAAGTTTCCTTGAATGCCTTTTAGATATGAGTTGAAACTCACAATATGATGGAAACTTTTCATTGTATCAATGGACCATAATTTTTTTCAAATTTTCTATCATAATTATGTTAGGGGTTCCCATCCTACGATGGTCAAACACCCTATCGTGTGTTTTTTTAGAATAATTTTGATGCCATAGTTTCATTCAATGGAACACAATGCAAAATGTTCATGTTGGGGGTCAACTTTGTAAATCACTACCCTAGACATTGAAGGAGGGTGTGATGTGCTATAAAATGGAAAATCATATGTTTTCACAGTGACATAATGTAATTCTCTTGATCTGTCTTGAGAACATTTTTGCAACTGTCCTTAAATGTATTTTGGATGTGAGTTGAAACTCATGATATACTGTAAATCATAATTTGGTTCAATGGATTTCCAATTCCTTTGTATTATTGGCAAGAACATCCGCTCAAGAAAGGGAGGTTGAACTAGACTTTTTATGACATCAAATATTCTTTCCAAACAAGTAAATTTGACTCGATACAAATAACATATTTCCCAACTCAGAATTGTAAATAAAAATAGCTTTTGGACTTGACCACAATTGGAAAGGATGACACTAAGGATATGAATTCAATAGGATTTGGATTTGACAACTTTAGAACATCATATCAATGGAAATCCACCATTTAAATGTCACATGTTACACCTAGGAAAAATATCCAGTTTCTTAAATACATTCTTCACCCATCAAAACCTTTAATCACTCCACCATTACCTACTTGGATCCATGGCATCACAATCTGTACTTGCCACAATTGGATTCTAGATATAGACATGCCTGAAAAAGAAGTCTAACTTTAAAAACAGAAAAAAATAGGAAAAGCAAGAAAAAATGAAAATGGAGGTAACACCAATGAGACTACTACCACGAATATCAAGTCTAAAATTAGAAACATCTCACATGTATATGAAAGCAATCTCATTTGAATTGCCTTTCCACAAGGATCCCAAATATGTCCTAAGAAATTACATGCAAGCCTTAAAAAGCACATTGTTAAAAATAGTAGTTGTCAAGAAATTTCTTTATTTTTATCGAAAATATGCTCATCAACATCATGATCTCACAAGGTCCACGAATATGTGAATATCTCTAACATATATGGCTCGAAATTCTAGCTCTTGTTAAAAAATATTGCTAAAAAATAATCTCTTGATATCTTGTGAAACTAGCCCTAAAATAGGCTACAACCATTATGAATGTCTCAAGATGCACTTGCAATGGAACCAACATGCTGGAATTTCACTGGATCAACCTTTAAATTTCTTAAGTAAATCTAAGGGTTGGTAGTACTCAATTGTAAATTTCATAAGCTACATGCTTCCACCATGCAGAAGTTGTTATCCATGAGATGGGGATAGTATATAATTTTAAGAAAGGTCATAAGAAAGAAATGAAAAAAGGAGATAATAAATAATGAATGAGAGTAGTTTAGTAAAACTGGTAGAGTGATTCAATACCTTAATGTCTTCCATCATATCCCATAGTACACTGAATTCCTACATTACCTAATCATCAATACAAGATAGTGATAGAAGGGTTCCTCATGGATCATTTATGTTTTCAAGAAATTGGTAGACAAAAGAGAACTTAAAAGTTAGTAAGTAAGAGACACATGATAAGCAAAATGTCAAAACTAGGAGAATTTTTTTCCAAGAAAAACATTTAGGGGAAATCCTCATACACTTCCCCACATTTCTTAGATATTACCTAATGTAAACACATCAACATGATTTATGACACCTAACCCAATAGGGACATCAAGTGCGGCATGAAACCAAGGTAGTTGACATGGGGGATCAATCTTGAGTCCTCCTACGTGAAGCTCAAATCACTAAACCACTAGAGATAGCCATGGTATGCGCCATAAAGTAATTAAATTCCATCTAGATTTCTTCTAAAAAATGCCCATAATTTTTATTATTGTGCAAATCATGGTATACTGTGGACTAAATTGGGCAATTCCAATTTTCCTTTTTCATTATCCTGGAGCTTGATGTATTGCAACATTCTTGTTTTTTCCTTAATGCTCTTGCTCCCTTCATCTCCTCATCCTTCTGGCATCGTTGGTCTTCTATGGGATCAACCATAATATTTTCTAATGAATGAAACTGATTTCCCACTATTCTTATCAATGGATCCAAGTCCTTGTTTATGGTTAGACTCCATCCATATATCATTTCCAATCCAATATTTGAATGCTTAACAATGTTGACACCATATCTCGAAGTTCGCTTGAGTGGAGGAGATATTTGTTTACTGCTAAGCAGCTAAGATGCCAAGAAGAAACACTCTAAACTCAGGAAGCAGAGATGCCAGGGAGAAATGCATTTCCCCTGATGATCGAGCCATCTATCCAATGCCTTATTCCACCTCTAAAGATCAGTTACTACATGAATTGTAATCCAACAAGTTAGGTGGATTTTCATTGATAAAGTCATTACATGACTGTTAATGGAGGGATTATATTGGGTAGGATGTTTCCATCTATTTCTAAGGTTCCTGGGGCAAGGTCAAATCCCTCATTGGCCATTCAATATTATTTAATGTTAAGATATCTCATTATATGATATTATGAGTAGGAATCCAATCGCCCAAGTAGCTCCCTGATGTGTCTACATAGATGATTTCCATATGGTAAGATTTTTTTCAGCCTCCCTTGAAATTGAAAAATATGAATGAGTGAATCCACCACTATAGTTATTCTTCTTATGTTCCAATGTATCAAGACTCGAAGTCCCTGCTAGAGAACCCAAAATTTCACCTGGTTGATCATAGCAAGCCCCAGCCCCTAGGTTGGATCAACCTTTAAATTGCTTAAGTAAATCTAAGGGTTGATAGTAATCAATTGTAAATTTCATAAGCTACATCCTTCCACCATGCAGAATTTGTTATCCATGAGATGGGGATAGTATATAATTTTAAGAAAGATCACAATCAAGAAACGAAAAAAGGAGACAAGCAATAATGAATGGGAGTAGTTTAGGAAAACTGGTAGAGTGAGTCAATACCTTAATGTCTTCCATAATATCCCATAGTACACTGAATTCCTACATTACCTAATCATCAATACAAGATAGTGATAGAAGGGTTCCTCATGGATCATTATGATTTCAAGAAATTGGTAGACAAAAGAGAACTTAAAAGTTAGTAAGTAAGAGACACATGATAAGCAAAATGTCAAAACTAGGAGAATTTTTTTCCAAGAAAAACATTTAGGGGAAATCCTCATACACTTCCCCACATTTCTTAGATATTACCTAATGTAAACACATCAACATGGTTTATGACACCTAACCCAATAGGGACATCAAGTGTGGAATGAAACCAATGTAGTTGACATGGGGGATCAATCTTGAGTCCTCCTACGTGAAGCTCAAATCACTCAACCACTAGAGATAGCCTATTAAGGAGAAAGTAAGTTTGATTCCTATGTAAGAAATATATCAATTGAAATATTCAATATAAATGAACATATTAGATTATGAGCAATAAATACAACTGTCATGTAAGTGATACAATAGGTAAATTTTGATGTTTACAAATAAGTAAGATATAAATACCAAGACAATGAAATAGCAACTAGATAATTTTAGCAAGCATGGATGAGTTTAACAATATTAATATCACGAGAAAGTAGAAATACTAATATAGTGATATATACACTCTCTTGTAGGTGTGATATAGCAAAGTTTATATTACAATTAGCTAGATACCTACATCACAGAAGTTAGCAAATTCACCAAGCGGGTAGGGATAGCGACACCAACTATTAGTGAAAGGTCAATGTACAAGATCAACAAAATCGAGGGAGGTGATGAAATTATGACGAATGTAAAGAAGGAAAGAGAAGAGAGGTGATGATGATGGTATTGTATCAACAATGGCATAAGGTGACATATGTTGGTGAGGGACCAACATGAGCACATGAGGTGACAAACAATAATGTAAGGCATGATGTGAGAAATGGAGGTGATATACATAAACATGGAACCAACACGAGCATGGAGTTTCCATACATTATCTCAAGGAAAAAATATAAGCAATGGATGTGACATACACTATGCCAAGGCATATTACAATTAAGGGAGGTGACATTTGCTAACCAAAGGCTAACACAAGCATGGAGGCACCTTACACCAGATAAGGGAGATATGTGAGAAAGGGAGATGAAATACACTATTCTAAGACATAGTGCAACCAAATAAGGTGACACATGTTAACCTAAGGATAACTTTGGCATGAAGTTTCTATATACTAGTCAAGTGCAAGGAGTGGGAAAGGGAGTTGACATACATTAACGTTAATCCAACATAAGCATGGAGCATTATGATATTATGACAATATGAATTAGTTAAGGTCAAATTGGTCTAATGTCATATTAAATTAAAGTGTTCTTTCTACATGTTTCCTTAGTGTGATTTTGTAATTTACTAATTGGTTAGTCACAATCATGTCCTACACATGAGAGATCCAATGGATTAAACACCTCCTTAATAATAATGACAATTGAAATGTGGTTCAACCTCTTATTGGTATATGATCTCTATTTAAAGAGCATGTAAGGTCATTTTTCAATGATCGATTATGAGATATGTTCATGTAATATATATATTTTTCTATTAATATATTTGCTCAAGTATATATGTTGATTAGGGCCACTTTTGGGTAGCATCAATATATTGCCTCATGTAGCCACATTTCTTTGGGCATGAAGAAATGAATTATAATTTCTACTATTTTTGAGCATTTCCGACTGAAGTGGATTATTCCATTATTTTTGAAGCATTGTTTCAATGAAGAACCAATTTCATCTCATGTGAAATGACTTCCATTCGCCTAAGATGTCAATTTTTATCTCCAATTATTCTCTTTAGAGGTATAATTTTATTATAAAATTTACTTCTAAATTTTTGACCACATTTCTTTTGGATTTTAATAGCATTTCCATTATGAGTTATACTTTTGTACCATTTATCCGTGTATGCTCTTCACTTTGTGCTTCGAGCGAAACCAATGAATTAGAAATAAATACATTGGTTGGAACTCATCTCATTGTCTTCATTTTTACTAACCAAAAACTAAGTTTATCAACCTTATTCATTGTTTTTTGAAAAAGTCTTTGTAGATATTTTTGTTTTGATTTTTTTCTTACGTGTATTTGTGTGCAAGGCTTGTATCTATTAGCTATGGTAGTCCATATTTTAATTGATTCCTTGGTTCATACATTCGTTATTAGCTTGGTCCATGTGTCTCTTTTCTATTTTTCATTTTACTTGGACCAAGCCTACATGCAAAAATTAGTTTCAAGATAAATTTAAGTTTGTTTCTGTTAGCACTCAGAATGTACCCAGGTTGTAAAAGGTAAACTCCAAGGTAACAACAAAACCACTTTAGGAAGTAACTGGTAATTTCTTCCAGAGGGGGATCTCTCAATAAAGATTTAACAAGACCAGATTTAAAATAACATTTAAAGATTTATGTATTTGGCTGAAACAATCACATAACCATTGGGCATGGAGTCATATGCATATGAAAAGATCACAAAGATATATACACAAGATTTATCAAAGGCAAGATAGTCACATCATCACAGTCATTCAATTTGATCCAGGTGAAACAGAAGAGATGAGGGAACAACCCATCAATATAGAGCATCAAAGACGAATTCTATATCAACTTTAGCAGAAAAATCATATAATATCTGAAAATGATGATCAGAGCATAAGCACATGAATTCCAATCATCTAACGCTATATTCCAGATACGAGGAAGAAAAAAAATGGAATGTTACACAAGGGAATTACAATCACATAAAGAAAGAAGCACAGACTGTAATATCAACGACACATGAATCTCTGGTAAACCTTCATGCATTCACTTTGGTATTCAAAAATAGATATTTTCTCCAAAAATTACTTCCTGACGATGGGTTCCAACCCCCATCTCTTAAAAGACATGCAAATTTATACATAAAACAATAGTTCTCCCAAGAAGATCCATAACTGAATGATCGGCGTGATTAAGAGTTTTGTAACCGAATTCCTAACACCTAGGAAGTTTGTTACAACTCCACTCCTAACAGATCATAAAGTACAAATCAGCTTGATAACAAATTTTCGCCTAGCCAGCCTCCACGTCTTCGCCCCATCAGCTCTGCATCTTTGCCCATCAGCTTCTGCATCTTTGCCCCATCAGCTCCACATCTTTGGCCCATCAGCTCCACGTCTACATGACACCTGTTCCTAAGGATGAAGGACATACTTTGTTTTTCCGAATCGCTCTACAGCTTTCCACTGCACCGAACATGGGGTGTCCATTTTGTCATTTCCCGAATCGATACTTCAAGATCCATATATGCTTCATAGGACTTCTTGGGCAACCTGCTTCTGATGATCGCGAACTTCGGCAGGATTTCGAAATCTTCTATTAACATATCCACAATGGTTTTCCCTGTTAGGATTTTCTCCAAATCATTAAATTTGGAGTGGTCCATGCATCACTGGACAAGCAGGTTGTGATAATGTTCCTGTGAGAACATCCGCCCCTCTCCGTCCCAGAAAGAAGGCAATCCGTCCTTGAACAGCTCTTTAAACTCCTGTTTAAAATTATTGACCTGCAAAAGCAATCCTTCTGATTTATCTTGGACTGTTTTGATTAAGTGATGCTTGTGGATGATTTTCTTTGCCCACATCACTATTGATACTATGTCTTTTATGCCCATCTCGTGCAATTTCTGATATGTCAATGAATTCAGAAAATTTAGTGTGTTCTGAGCTGTAGTAAGAGGTTTTTTCTCCATATGTTCATTTACCAGTTTTAATCTCCGGTGAGCCAACTTTATAATTATATTCAAATCATCAATAAAATTTAGATAGTGTCGGAACTTGGTAATCTCTATACATAAGGTATCCCAAATGATATGTTTTGCCCCTTGAAGAGGGCCTTTCCCGATGCTTCTTTCTTTTAACTCATCGAATTTTTTCTGCAATTGATTTCTGTCATGTAATATTTGCTTTTTACTTTCACTTACTTTGGCCAATTCAGCTTTTACCTTTTCATTCTCTGCCTTCAAATATTTAATTGCTTCTTCTTTCAAGCTCACCTGGGACATTGGCACCAACAAATCATCGGTAGAGAAATCATCTAATGGCTTGTGGATATTCACAACGGACAGGTCTTCATCAGCGGGGGTTTGACTCATTAACTCTTCCATGATTTCCTTCTTGTCACTTTGGTCTTTTTTCATTGAGGAAATCTAGGATAATAGTTCATTCCGCTCGGCCTCCCACTTGTCCCTTTCTTCCTACAGTTCGACAGCTTTTACCTTGTACTCCATCATCTCTTGATGGAATTTATCCTTTTCCTCCTGCAAAGCCACTAATTCAGCTGATTGGACATGCTCTGAACCTGGAATCTTCAGCTTCTTCTTTAAGACCTGGACTGCATTGTCTTTTTCCTCTAGCATCCTCTTAACCGCCTGGGTGTTGTCTGAACTAACAATGTCTGTCTGCAGCTTTCTAATTTGAATGACATTTGCTTTATTCTCAAATTTCTCATGCCTCAATTGAATTTCTAATTTGTCTATCAAAACTTGCAATTTATTAATCCTCACCATGGCTTGCAATAAGTCTGAGTAAATGATGTCGCTAGTCTGTTTGTGCAGTTGTATTTTATCCGGAGTACTGATTTTGTCCAGCCGGATCTCCATTTCAGACATCTTCTTGTCATTTACTATAGCCTTCTTAAATGTATTTTTCTCAGCATCTCTAGCAGAAACTAGAGAGGTTTTGGAATTGTACAAACTTCTCACTTTCGGGAGCAAATTCCTTGTCTCCTCCAGAGACTGTTTTATCTTTTCCATATAGCTGGTTTTGAGCTCTTCTTTCGACTTAAATGTCAGGCTTGATTCTGAACTGTCTACATCACCTTCTACATTTTTAAAAGATAATTGATTCGCTTGTACTGTTTTCATGGGAACTAGGGCAACTTTTTTGAAAGCATCAGAAACTTCCTCATTTACCATTTCACCACCTTCAAGCAGCTTTGCCTTTTTATGGGACCCCTCTTCATCTACTTCCATACTTTCAGTTCTGGAAAAACTTCTCTTAACTGCCATACTAGCACCTTCATTAGACTTTGATCCCTCAGTAAACCGCAACAAATTGGCCGTTTCAGCCAACCCCTCAACAGATTGGTGATCGAAAGGTTTATTCTTGTTTGCTTGCTTTCTCAAAGAGATCACATGGTGGGGATCGTAGTTTACTCTTGGCTCTTTTTGGAAATCCAGACTCTCTAGAAACTTTTCTATAAAATCCAAGGCACCTTTACTTTTAAAAATGAAAGTGCCCACCTTAAGCAGAAATTTTATGTTTGAGGATTTTTTGAAAGCACCAAAGTGCTCTTCTTCAGATTGTAGCCTCTGCCTCATAAATTTCAGAGCAAATATCCTTGGGGTTAAAAAGGCAGGTAATTTGTACGGATGCCCTGTAAATCCATAAATCCTTCGCACAGTAGAATTCTTCTGTAGAAACCAGTCCCCAATGCGATCCTCAGGTGAGGACTGCATCAAGCTTTTCATCTCGTTCAGGACACGAGGCAATTCCTCATCAAATAACATTTTATACACTTGTGACATTATTGAATTAGCGAACTCGAACATGTTAATTTGCTTTGGTAGATCCAAAGAACAGATGGTATTCAAAAACTGGAGTTCATTGACATTGGAGCATAATAACATGTTAAACAGGTAGGTCTGGAACCTAAAAAACCGCACCCTAGGAAACTCGCTTAGCTGAAGATGGATCGCTTCAGCTAGGTATTCGTCCAGACTAAAAACCGGGGTTGACTGAGACTCAGAATCAGAGGAGCTTATTCTCAACAAAAATCCAAGAATGACCTCATTCACACAACAATCATCATCCAGACCTAGAATTTAACAAACTAAAGAAATGACTAATTGGACTTCATTCTTGAAAATATGTACAGGATAAGGTAGGAATATACCATCTAGAGATTGACCCTCCTTTAGAACACTAGATAGAAATTTGCAGCGGGTTTCAGCATCCCACTTCTTGTATGACTCGACCAGGATTGACTCATTTACTGCCTCACGACTATCTGGGTAATTATCAGGTAGACTGAGGTTCTCCCGGATGACTGTAGCACTGACCTTACACAGAATTCAGGATGTAGATTGACTGACAATAATTCGCTGGGATGGGGAGTAATTGACTGCACACCACTCTGCAAACTCTGGGAAATGGAGGGTTTGCTCGAGGGCGAAGTAGTATGAAAAATACTTGCACACATTGAACACATCGTTGCCCTGGGAGTTGTAATACCATAGTTTTTCCTTAGTGACAGAGACGCTCCCTACGGATAGGAAAGGGTCGCACACGCCCCTATCCCTGTCCACTAAAAACTCCTCTCTGTCATCTATGACCTGGCTAGACACTTGGATTTCTTTCCCCTGGTCCATTACTTAATTTACAGAGGAAATTTGGACGGAGGAATTACAGGGTTTAAGTCTTACCTGGTGGACTGTAGAGGCACGTGCTTGGAACATGCCTGAAACTGACAACTGGAAGGTTCTGAATCGCTCCGTCCTTTTCACCCTTCCCGAACAAATAAAATAATCAATCATTGAAGTCAACCCGTCTTTTATAGGCCCACTTTTGTCTCCCGAGCCTACCATAACTCGCCACATGGACCATAATTTATTTTCCGCAACCACCGCCTGTCCCTATATGCCACGCACTTCCATTCCTCAGATTCATCCAGGACTGTTGATCAGATCCTTCCTTAACTTCTGACCCTTGGATCATGTGCCACGTACCTCTTTTCCGCCGAGCATCCTGATTTTAACCACCGCGCAACTTTGAGCTCCGGAATCATCTGCAACCATTGATGGGATCATCTTTAACTTTCCACCGTCGGATCAAATTCCACGTACCAAATTCCGCTGGGCGCTTTGGGCTTATCTGTCGTGCAAGTCTAATATCTGGAATCGCCCACAGCCGTAGATGCGACCAACCCTTATTTGTGGGCCGTTGGATTAGGTGACACCTACCAAATTCCGCTCGGCTCTGTCACTTTAACCGTCGTGCAGCTCTAATCTCCGAAATTATTCTCAGCCATTGATGTGATACCCCTTTAACTTTCCATCGTCGGATCCTATGCCACGTACCAAATTCCGCTGGGCACTTCGGAATTATCTACCATGCAAGTTCACTCTCCGGAAATCATAATATCCGTTGATTTGATTCACTTTGATTTTCAACCGTAGGATCGATCACTGGATAACTCATTCCGCTGGGCGCTTTAGGTTTATCGGTCGTGCAGGTTCTGGTTCCGGAATCAATCTCAACCATGGATGCGATCTGACTTCACCTCTCCGCCATTGGATTGAGTAGCATGTACCCGATTCTGCTGGGCTGTATTACTTTAACCAACATGTGATTTCACAAAGCGGATTGAATGTGGACCGTAGATATGCCCAAAATAGATTGACAGTCGTCGATCTATGCACCCGATGAATGCCCGGACATATGTTATCTCCCTCACAATTTTGAAGAGCGGAGAGGATATCGGCCATTGATTTTATTCCTTCTCCCACCGTGGCTTAGGATCTTTGGTAACTTAATTGCTTTTTTTCCTATCGCCCCATTCTTACAATATATCCTTTAACCAAATTTTGGCAAACACTTGTCGTTTCTCCTCCACCATGTTTTTTTTTATCCCCTTTGCTAAATAATGGTGTTAACAGTTTCAATTATAATAATTGCAGAGGATAGTAGACATCGCTTTGGAATAATGAATATTGTACATTTTTTTTAAAGAACAGTTATAAAGTTTTATATAAAGAGGGAAAGTGCAAAATTCTAGCTTGGCTTCATACATAACATATCTGGCATATTTGTAGTTCAACCCCGCTGCTGCAACAACAAAAAATCATAATATTTACATTGCTCCAGCTTTTGGGCATGGGTACGAGCCATAAAGTAATTAAATTCCAGCTATATTTCTTCTAAAAAATGCCCATAATTTTTATTATTGTGCAAATCATGGCATATTGTGGACTAAATTGGGCAATTCCGATTTTCCTACCATTGCTTGTCTTTTATGGGATCAACCATAAGCTTTTCCAGTGAATGAAACTGATTTCCCACTTTTCTTGTCAATGGATCCAAGTCCTTGTTTATGGTTAGAATCCATTCATATATAGTTTACAATCTAATATTTGAATGCTTAACAACGTTGACACCATATCTCGAAATTCGCTTGAGTGGAGGAAGGATTTGTTTACTGCTAAGCAGCTAAGACGCCAAGAAGAAACACTCTAAACTCAGGAATCAGAGGTGCCAAGGAGAAATTCATTTCCCCTGATGATTGATCCATCTATCCAATGCCTTATTCCACCTCTAAAGATCAGTTACTACATGAATTGTAATCCCACGAGTTAGGTGTATTTGCATTGATAAAGTCATTACACAATTGTTCATCCAAATATTTTACAAATATATGAGATCATCCATTTCCTTTGGTTTTACTCCTTTAGAATTCAAAGCATCACTTAGGATAAGTACTGTTGTGTTTTCTACCTCTATAGGAGAAAGGATCAAATTTTTTAAAATAGCTCTGTTTTTGGTTAACCAAATCTGTCAACACAAATATTTCAGAAGAGAAGTACAATATTGAGAAATAATGGATATTGTTTGAAGTGGATGGAAATAACTGTGTTTCCATTGGATAAACATTTCCTCCTAGGTTTAAGGGATGCTTCTAATAGGCCTATTTTCCCTAGAGCATGAGACCAGACATCATGTGATAAGGGGTAGGTTTGGAATAGGGGATCGGAGCCCATTATTTTATCTTCCAAAATATTTATCTTTTTCTTATTACCTGGATTCCATCCTATATTATCTATAATGAGGATGGAATATTCCTTGCACATTCGCCATATTTGCGATCCTTTCCCTTCCCAATTTTTAAGTTTTCTATTATGGATAAATTCATTCTTCCAAAATACTTCATCCCTAAGGCCGATTTCCACCATTCCCTTTCTCTTGTGACTAATATCCAAACTATTTTAGCTCCCAAATCTAGATTCATGAGGTGTATATACTTGATACCCAAACCTCCTCGGACCTTTGGGAGATTAACAATATGCCAATTAACTAGGTGGAACTTCTTCCCATTTGTTTTCCCACCTTGTCACAAAAGTTTCATAGAAGCATGTTCAATTGGTTTCTAACTCCTTTTGGGGGAAGGAGGCTAGAGAATTGATAAATAGGAAGCGAGGATAAGATGTACTTGATAAAAAATGTTCTTCTTGTTAGGGTCAACCATATTTCCCCCCAATATTTTACTTTCTTCTTGAAAACACGTGGGAACTAAACCTTAGACAACAAGTGGGAACACAACTTTGGGAATTTAAATTTCAAATTTGTTTTGTTTTAACCCCAAGTTTATATTACCTTAAGTTACATGGTTCTTTTTTAATGTGTTTGATTTTAAGCCACATCACTAGAGCACAAAAAAACTATCCAACTCATATTGCATGCAACCTCATAGTGCCACATAAGCAACACAAAAATATAGACAATTCCATATCAACATTATGAAAATTGAGGTAGTTATTAATTTGTCAAAGTGGTCTAGGAACTGAAAACGCGGTCTCACAAAGAATATAGACAAATATGCATAAAATTGGCAAAATGGTGTTGCAATGGAAGTAGCAACTCTGTATAATCAAATGAAAGAATGATGATACAATACAATGATCATGTCAGATGCATGAATTCTAAGACAATTCAAATTCCCAAGGAGGTTATTCGAATTGAATGAGTGAGTCTAGCTTAACTGAATGTAAGCCATAGTGAACACTCAAGTTAACCACTGATCAAAACCCTAATTGACTCAACTGAGCCCTAACTGAAGTCAGAGTGCAATAAATGACTGAGTCTAATTGAAAGTAGCTCAGACACATGTCACTGCAAGCCAACCAACAAGTGGTAGTGCATCAATGACTCCAATGAGCCTCGATGAGGTTAACTGAAGTGTAACTGACCATCAGAAGTGATTGGAGGTGCCCCTATTGACTCCAGTTCATTAAATAATCAATTTAATGAAGGGAGGCTCCTTCACTGCTCTGTGTAACTAATTGTAACCATCAGTTAGCAATAAAGTGCATTTATGACACTCAGATCACCCCTAGAGTGCTCCAGTTATCCTCCTCGAATTAAGGAGAAGGATTAGTTAGCCTCCTTAACTGAAGGTAGGAGTGGGTGTGCTCATGCTGATGTCATACAGTGCTTCTCTGATGTCAATTAAGTTAATAAAACTTAGGATAGTGGTTTAACTAGGCCAAATTGACCAAAATGAGTGTGTATGGTGGTAAATGTCTCCAACACCCCCCCTTAAGCTATACTCAGGAGAAGTAGAAAACATAAAGTGCATAAAAATGCTAGGGTCCTGAAAACAAAGGCCATAGGTCACCTTATACAATACTGAAACTCAAACAATGCTCAAAACAAACTAAGTGAGGAAAAGAGGGAAACCCCCCCCTCAAGATGAACACTGAAAGTAGTTGGATCACCCTTATAAACTCACCCCCAATAGTGAATGGAGGTAAGTGAACTTCTTTTTTGAAAAGCTCTTGGTGAAGATGTTTACAACCTACTCATCAGTCGGGCAGTATTGCAGAATGATGGTCCTGTCATGCACTAGCTCCCTGATATAGTGCATGTGTATCTCTACATGCTTGGTCCTCTTCCTGGTAACTGGATCTATGGATATCTTAATAACACTTTGATTGTCAAAAAATAGGACAGTGGACAAAGTACTACCAAGATCAAACTCTGAAAGAATGCCTTGCAACCAAACAACTTGGATGCAAGCATTCACTGCTCCTCGATACTCGGCCTCTGCTGAAGACAATGATATGGTGGATTTCTTTTTGCTAGAACAAAAAATGGGGCCACGAAAAAACATGAAGACATATCTGGAAGTATACTTCCAATCAATAGAATCACCCGCCCAATCGGAATTTGTGTATCCAACCAGCTCTAGCTCGGAGTCTGCATCATAGTGAATGCCGTAGGTCCTGGTTCCCTGAATGTACTGGAGGATCTTGTTGGATTCCTTCCAATGAATATCATGGGGATGATGCATGTATATTTATACAACATTCATGGCATAATAGATATCAGGCCAAGAATGATTCAAGTACAACAAGCTACCAATCAGCTGTCGATAAATAGTGTAGTCCATGGGAGGTGTGCTTTTTCCTTCTTCAAGGTTGATCCCTGAAAGGAAAGGGAATGGTACAGGCCTAAATTAAGCCATGTTAAAATTGAATAATAGTTTTGATATGTATTTTTACTGAGTGACCATTATCCCATCAGAATTTTGCTCAATTTTGAGCCCCAAAAATTGTTTTAAGAGCCCCAAATCGCTCATTTCAAATGCATTGTGGAGAGCAGCTTTGATGACTGAAATAGAAGCAAATGTGCTACCTATGATCAGTAAGTAATCAAAATATAAAACAATAATAATCAAATGACCATCATACTGCTGTATATACATATTTGGATCTGATCTACACCTTTGGAAGTTTTGCGAGAGAAGGAAGGCATCCATCTTGGAATACTACTCTCTTGGGGCCTGTTTTAACCCGTATAGTGACTTCTTTAGCTTGGAAACCAAAGATGGATCAGAAATGTAGCCCTTAGGATGATTCATGTATATCTCCTCATGAATATCTCCATGTAGAAATTCTAACTTAACATCCATATGATGCACTTCCCAATGCTTAGATGCTAAAATTGCCAAAACTAGGTGGATGGAGTCCATTTTTGAAACCAGTGCAAAAGTCTCATGGTAGTCCACACCTTGAACCTGAGAGAAAACTTTTTCCACCAGCCTTGCCTTATATTTGTAGGTTTTTCCATCTGTAGCAACCTTAGTTCGAAACACCCACTTGCATTGAACCAATTTCCTTCCTGGAGGAAGAGAAACTAGCTCTCAAGTAGTGTTTTTCTGAAGAGAATTCATCTCTTCATCCATGACAACTTGCCATATCGGATCCTTCCGAGCATGGTAGTAGGAATTTGGGTCTAAAATTATCATCAAATAACAATATTTGGATAGCTAATAATCAGGACAAGAGAGCGCAATACCTGCTCTTTGAAAATCAGACCGGGTTCTCCTTGGATCATCCGGATTTCCAATGTTATCTCCTGCGGAGGAGAGTGCCTGTCAGGCCCATGTTGGGAGATGATTTTGTAATTCAGGTTCTGATTCAGAATTTGATTTTTTCTGTACACTATTATCAGAAATCAGAGTATCCAAATCAGGGTCATCACCCCCAATTTCATCATCCAAATATTCAGTAGAATAGGAAGGAAATTCAACAATTTTCTCCTTCACTAGTTCCACCTCCTGAAGAGGCTCATTGAACTTGACACTCCTTTCGATGATGATATGTTTTGTTTTGATATACAGAAGCTTTAAAACTTTTGATTGATTAGGATACCCAATAATCATACATTCTATGCTTTGCGGTTGCAAATCCCTTCTTTTGTCAAGTGGAATTCGGGCCCATGCAGTAGACCCAAACACCTGTAGATTCGACACATCCAGCTTATGTCTGAAGTATGCTTTGAAAGGGGTGTTCCCTTTCATGAATGAGTGTGGCACTCTGTTCTGAATGTATTCTACATCATGCATGGATTCATCCCACAAATTTGCATCCAACTTCTTTGATTCCAACATACAGGTGGTCATCTCCTTGAGAGACCGATTCTTCCTTTCCGCTACACCATTCTGCTGGGGAGTGTAGGGAACTGAATGCTGGACCTGAATATCACTTTGGGCACATATGTGCAGAAAATAATTACTAACATACTCCCCGCCATTATCAGATCTCAAGATCTTTATCTTTTGTCCAGATGCATTTTCAATCAAGGCCTTCAATTCAGTGAATTTTTCACATACTTTAGACTTATTTTTTTATAAAGAAGAGACATGTGTACCTGGAAAAATCATCAATAAAAGTAAGAACGTACCTTGATCCATTCATGGATGTGATAGGCATGGGACCACTGATATCAGAATGTATCAGTACCAAGATGCATGTTGCTCGGCTTGCCTTCCCCCGATCGAACTTATGCTCAGGGTGTTTTCCAACAACACAGCCCTTGCAAATGCCAGTGGTTGCCTTGATGACTGGGAGGCCTTCAACCATAGAAATTTCTATAATTGCTGCAAGTATTTGAAGTTGATATGGCCAAAATTCTCATGCCAGAGTCTACTAGCTTCATTTCCATGAGTCAGCACTGCGATGGGCTTTGCATCCACCACAAAATGGGAGAACTCATAGGATTTTGCATGATGGTTGCAAGGCCTTTTGCTACAAGTTTCCCAAATGCAAGTTTTGTGATATCTACATCATTTGGGATGAAGGATACTCTCTTGGGCACTCCCGTATGTGTCATTTGATAAACACTAAGGAGGTTTGATGCCAGATATGGTACATACAAAACATTTGAAAAATAGCCATTCTCAAGATCAACAATACCTTGTCCTTCGGAAATGATGGTGGAGTCATCTCCCATGTGTATGGGAATTGATTTTCTGGTCTCCAAAGATGAGAAGGAGTCTCTTTCAACCATCATGTGGTTTGAAGCTCCAGAATCTATCAAGATTTCTTTGGACTTTGAAGTGCTTGCCATGAGGGCATGACCTCTTTCATGCTGTGGTTCTCGATCTTGCTGATCTCTACTCCGAAAGCTTTCTGAAATATTGATGTGATTTCTCTCAAGGAGAGAGGTAGCTTCATCAAGTTTCTTCTTCATGCAGGCATGTTTAGGGTGGAAGCCCTTCCCGCAGTATGAACACTTGACTTTTTCCTTTCCATGATGCACTTTACCTTTGTTCTTCTTTGAGCCGGAAGACTCTTCATGCTACTGGTTTTCAACTTTAGGCGTAGGAGCTTCAAATTTATTTTTTGGGTTCTTCTGCTGCTTTCATTTACCCTTCAGATATTTGGGCCTTGAGACATGGAGGGCTTGATCATGGGAGGATTTGATGATCCCCATCTGGATAAGCTTATCATGTTCACTTGTTAGGGACTCAATAAAGGCATTGAGTGAAGGCATCTTCCATCTGGGGGTTGTGAGATTCCCCACATGGAATGTAGAGACAAAAATTGAATAATCAACTCCAAGTTTGGAGAGTACGGTGAGGATGAGCTGATCATCCTCCTTCTCCACCTTACATTGCTTCAACAGTAAGACAATGTGCTTGAAATTTGTGAAAAAATCATTCAAGGTCTCAAAATTGGAAGGCTAGAGAGACATCAACTCATTCTCAAGCTGGTATACTCTCAAATCATCCTACTTTCCATACAGGGTTTCCAATTTGTCCCAGATTTCCTTTGGAGTCTTCAATCCCGAGAGATGGAAAAGAAGATCCCGGGAAATAGAGAGGCACAAGAATCCGAATGCTTCATCTTTCTTGTTCAAGAATCTAGATTTGTCTGTCACAGAAGCAGGCTCTTCTTTAGTGTCCATAGTGACTCTATAGAGTCCTCTAGCACATAGCTAGATCTCCATGTCTCCTTTCCATGGGTGGAAATTGAACAGAGTCAAGAGTTCTACGGAAGAAGCCATTTGAAACTGCTGTAGCAAATGCTTTCACTTGATAAAAACCTGCAAATCACAAAAAAAGGGGCACCATAAGGTCAGACATCCTGCACATTTTAGGCTTTCATCACACCTAGCATAGTTGATTAAGCAAGCTTGACCAACAATTTCCTTACTTGGGGTATTAAGTGGTAAGCCTTGGCTTCTGGTACAGTGCTGGAATTTTTAAGCTTTGCTCAATTTTTCATGCAAGATCTGTCAAAAACCTTGTTTTTGAGAGATCTGAGCTTCATCCCGCTGTGAGACTTGATACCATATTAATTTGTCACAGTGGTCTCGGAACTGAAAACATAGTCTCACAAAGAATATAGACAAATATGCATAAAATTGGAAAAATGGTGCTGCAATGGAAGTAGCAACTCTATGTAATCAAATGAAAGAATGATGATGCCATACAATGATCATTCCAGATGCATGAATTCCAAGACAATTTGAATTCCCAAGGAGGTCATTCGAATTGAATGAGTGAGTCTAGCTTAACTGAATGTAAGCCACAATGAACACTCAAGTTAACCACTAATCAAAACCCTAATTTACTCAATTGAGCCCTAACTGAAGTCGAAGTGCAATAAATGACTGAGTCTAACTGAAATTAGCTCAGACACATGTCACTGCAAGCCAACCACTAAGTGTTAGCACATCAATGACTCCAATGAACCCCAATGAGGTTAATTGAAGTGTAACTGACCATCAGAAGTGGTTGGAGGTGCCCCTATTGACTCTAGTTCATTAAATAATCAATTTAATGAAGGAAGGTGCCTTCACTTCTCTATTTAACTAATTGTAACCATCACTTAGCAATAAAGTGCATTTATGACACTCAGATCACCCCTGGAGTGCTCCAATTAGCCTCCTCGAATTAAGGAGAAGGCTTAGTTAGCCTCCTTGACTGAAGGTAGGCATGGGTGTGCTCATGCTGATGTCATACAATGCTACTCTGATGTCAATTAAGTCAATAAAACTTAGGATAGTGGTTTAACTAGGCCAAATTGACCGAAATGTGTGTGTATGGTGGTAAATGTTTCCAATAGTAGTTAGTTACCTCTACTTGCATGTAGATTGAGGTGCCACTTCAACTACCACATCAAATTTGCAAGTCAATTTCACCACATCATTTATCCATTTAGTTTCCATGTTTCACTCACATATCCTTCCACATGTCTCTTTTTGAGGACCCCCCCCCCCATTAGCAATTTCGAAATTGCATGTGATTTTCAAATAAGCATAACTCTGTCACCTAGGGTTTGTTTGAGGTTCACTTTTTTAAAATAATTTTTGTATTATCAATGCATTGGTTTGTCACTATTTCTATAAATTTTATATTTTCAACTCTCTATAATACAATTTTATAAATTTCCCTATAATCCTCATTTTGTGAACTTCCAACTGACATCATAACTTATGCATCCGAGCATCATTTTGGGTGTCTTTTTTAAGTTCTTAAATTTTCAATCCTTTTTTTAAATGTTAGAAGTCAATTTTCATTTTTAAATTCATATTTCATATATTTTGTAATATGTCATACCCAAGTGAGATATTACTTACAAATTCTAACTGCTTTGAATGGAAGTCTTGTATGTAGGATCTACTTAGAATTAAAGAACTTTACCAACTTACCTTGGGAACAAAAATTACCCCCAATATGAATCTAAGTAAGCCAAATGGGACAATAACAACAATTCAACATGTATATTTATAGGGATTCCAATCTTTAGTGAGTTACAATCTTACCTACAAGGAATTGAAACTCAAAATCCAACTTGAAAAAGATGGCAATTGTGATTGGTTAACACAATGGGATTCGATCATGATATCTTGAAAATCAGTTGATTTCTTTAAATCCTAGTGATTTATCTTGCATTGAACCTTCTTATGTCTATCAAATCACTTATTCTAGTGAAGGAAAAACCATGGATTTTTTCCTCCTGAATTGTAATAAATAACTTAAATGATCTTTAACATATTGTAGCATCAAGAATAATTAATGACATAACTAGGTTATACAAATTTGACAACTTCCCCCTCCTCTTTCTACTTCTACTCTTCCTCCTCCCACCCCTCCTACGACCTCCCCTTTGCCTCATCCTTCTCCTATTCCATCGTCCCCCCCATTCTACTACTCCACCCACTTACCCTCCTCCTCTTCCCTCCTAATCCTTTGCCCTCCTACTCCTTCACTCTCCACGTCTCCTCCTCCTCCTACCACCCCCTCCTCCTTTTATTCTTACCACTCCTCCTCCCTCCCTCTACTCTTCCTCCTACTTCTACCCCTTCTCCCCCTCCCCCTCTACTCCTCCTCCTTATTGTTATCCACATGAATGGCACCTCTCCGTCCGAGTGCCAACATTCACTATGTTGGCACAAAAAAGGACATTTATGGATTGAGGGTTTCCTAAAACACTATAGATGGGTATATTATGAACTACATTTACCATCCATCCAGCTGGTTATTTTTACTTTTAAGTATGTCAAGTCCTGTACGCGACTCTTCCTATATGCAACTCGCATGTTGTACACGAGTATCGATTATTGCATCTCGCGTACAGATTTGTACACGGGTTACCCTTAGAGAAACTCGCGTTTCATACGTGAGTTGCCAGTATTGATACCCACGTACACCTTCCTTCGACATTAAAAATAATAAATCACGATTATTTGAGATTTGTTAAGCCATTAACCATAATCACCTTAACTGTCTCAACCTCCTCAACCCTCGAAACTGCCTTATTTCACCAAGTATAAATAAAGGCCTTGGGGAGGGTGTTAACCATATATACATGAGAGCAAAGTTATGCTGGTGGAGTCTATTCAGAAGTCTTTGGAGCAGTGGAAATCAGAATCCTTTGGCTGCAGAGGAGTCCTTGTCTCAGGCGTTGGGTTGTAATCTGAACTCATTCATTATTGTTAATAAAGAGAATCCTTCTTCCATATGTGTCTTGAATGTCTTTCATGTATCATGGTTTGATGAATACTTGTGATTAAGCACTCTGTGTATGATTTATCTAACCTATTTTATATACATGTATCATCTTGTATGTGGAGGATTTTCTCTTGACAGGTGAAGGAGAAGCATCCCAAAAGGCTTTGGAGGAGAAGCAGAGCAGAAGAGGACAAAGCTAGGATCAATCGTCTTGTATCAGGTGAGTCTTTTCTATCCTCCTATTTCCTTTTCTGTACTCTAGAGTCGATTTCCTGCAAGTTTCATGAGTATGTTGGTAACCCCAGACCTTCGATTATAAGGTGTTTATTCCTATACAACACTTATAATTCCACTTTTCTTCCTCCCATCCTTCCTTTCCTTCACCTCCTCCTCCTCTTCCCTCCTCTACCCTCCTACTCATCCTTTTCCCTCCTCCTTCTACTTATAACTCTCCCCTACCCATCCTCCTCACCCTCCTTCTCTTCCTCCCCCTCCTGCTTCTACCCCTTCTTCCACTCCCTCTCCACTCGTCCTCCTTCTACTTATAGTCCTCATCCTCCTTTTCCCCCTTCTCACCCCACTCCTCAATCCCCTTCTACTTTCACTCCTCTCCCACCTCACTCCTCCTCCTCATGTGTCCCTCCTCCTCCCTCCTTGACCTCCTCCTACACCCCTCAGCCTCCTCCATCCTCCATCCTCCTCTTTCCCAACCATTCCCACCCCCTCCATATCCTCTTACTCCACTCTTCCTCATATTCCCACCCCATCCTCCTCCTCCTCCTTCTACCTCCTTGCCTCCCCCCCTACCCTTATCCCTTTTACTCCCACAACCCATCCTCCCTAGTGCCCCCCATTTCCTCCCTCCCTCTCTTCATCCTCCTACTTATACCCCTTATATCTCTCCCCCTCTTTTCCTCCTCCTCCCCACACCCTTCATCCCCTTCGTCTCCTCCTCCTCCTTTTCCCTCCTCACTCCTCCTCCTCCTTTTTCCTCCTCACTCC